>JAJIRX010001079.1:0-57435 GCA_023853785.1 Psilocybe azurescens | reverse complement strand
GCCGTATTTGCAATGTCGAGATGGTAGCAGATTGCTCCTGTCCACGCTGCTGAACGGTCGATTCGAAGGATGACTTGAACTGTTCGTGTTCGTTCCGAAGTTGTGAAAGCACACGTTCCAAGTCTTTAGACTTCTTTTCTTGGTCCCAGTTTGGTGATGGCCTTACTGAAGTCGGCTTGTTGATTGTTAATGGTAACATTTAAGCCTTTGGACGCTTTTTTTGCTCAGCGATTTCAACTTCGAGTTTTGGCGTCGTGCTTCGAATCATTCTTTGCCTTTTCCAGTTGTTTCTGGAGATTGTCTATGAGCTTCTGTTGAGAATCGGACAACTGGAAAATCGGCAATAAGTACATATACTGTATCAGAGAGGAAAGAATAGACGGACTTTTGTCGTTCCTTATTGAACGAATCCGTCATCCTTGCTGTTGCTCCTTAAGTTGGTCCTTAACCTGGAAATGTACAAAATAAATGTCAGAATGTATGGACTTTAACTTGACGTACGTGATCTTTAACCAATTGATCTCTCATTAATTGTGCTTTATCTGGTTCTACAACTTTGACTTTCGTTACATGGTCGGGTAGCAGGTCGTTTCCTGGGGTTGTCCGCCCCTTGAAATACCACAGGCGGTTGATTCTGACGGCCGAAGAATGTACGAGGAACTCCGGATATGGCAGGACCAGTAGCCATATTGTCCAAATTTACAGAATGATTACGATCAGGCACACCATTTTCAACTCCATCAGACTGAGGATGGCCTGTTTGAACTGGAACTGATTGAACAGTAAAACGCGGAAAGCCGGTATTGACAGTTGATCGAGGGTCCAGCATCAGCGCGACCGCCTCCAGAAGTTGTCGGATAATCTGTAGATGTATCCATCGTCGTGGATGGGACGTGTGTACCGTCACGATTTCCAACTTCACTGGATTGAAGGCGACTAGTATCAAACCGGAACGGGATGGAAGATTGTGCGTTGGTGCTGGAGTTCCCAAAGCGAGTAGACCGTGGAAGGTCAGCATTAGCAGCGGTAGACGACTGTCCGTCCTCGTTGGGAGCCAATTGACGGGGCCCGGTATCAGCTAGTACGGTGGGCGCATTGGTGGGCGGATAATCTGCAGATGTATCCATTGTTGTTGGTACGACCGGAGGTGCAAATAATGAAGCGAGTCTCTGGGTAAAGTTCGCTGCCATAATACGGGCAATGGTTGGGAATGAATGAGCGATAGAGGATTTTCAGTAATTTATGGACATTTGGTTTAGATAGGGTCTTTGTGCGCGACAAAAAGCTTTGTGAATACCGGAGGCACGAAACAAAGAAAGGAGACTCACTTAAAGAGATATTACGGATCCCAGAAACAGCACACTAAACACCCGCATCTTTCTGAGTAACTTTGCGCATCTACCTCCCATCCTCTCCGTCGTCAAGAATGGTATCGGCATTGCAGACTTTCAAACCTACTACGAAAGTGAGACCAGGCAGTCTATAACAATCCGCGTTACTTACCACCTTCGCTAAGGATGTCCAATTACTCATACGCCCGATATTACGGGAGTACATCCAATCGAGCAGTCACTAAACGGGTCCACACATTAGCCAATAGAAGCGGTCAAGTCCAAGGTTGGAGCTGTTGATGGGTGGAAAACTACTCCAACCCTACATACGACGGGGTGGTGGTGATTGTAAACAGAAAAGAAATAAGCCGATTCCATTTGTTCGTCAAGAATCACAAGCGTCTACCCTCCAACAAATCGCTGAGGGATTGGGCAAACGGGCAGTGGAAAGGAGGCGTAGTAGCCTTCCGGAAAGGCCATCGACACGAGTTGATCAACCTAGCTCCAGGAGATGTAAAGTTAGTTGATTACGCTGTAAAAGGTGAGTTATTGTTTTCAATGGCATAGATGAATACTGATCAGTACCTAGATTTCTGGAAACCGTGGTGCAAAGTCGACGGTTCCGCATTCCAAGAAACCTGGTTTTCTTCAAGCCTTGATCATCCTTGATTCTTTACTTTCGTTCCACCCCTTAATTTGTTGTAAACTACTGGACACGTATAACGATTTACTGTAGCACACTTATCATAATCAATTCTACTCAATATCTGGCTTACTGCAGCACCTCGCTTGTCAATGTGGTGGCAAGGGAGAGAAAGAGAAAGCGTGTGAAAGCGTCAATAGCGCCGTGATAGCATGCTGAAATTTTCATGCCGCTTGCCGGATAAAATCATCGCGACTGTTCGGCTTGAGCGGCTTGGAATTTTGGGGTACATACGGACCTGTTCAACTTATTTCACGCTTTCCTTCTTCACCATACTGTCCTCCTAGGTTCGACGCTATATAAAGTCAACAGGTAAGTTTAGAAAGCAGTAGATACTTTATGTCGATGAAAAATTGAATAATGTGATGAATCGAGTAAACGCTACAGAGAGCGGAATGAGAGTTTTTAAAAAGTGTTGTACCGTTGTATCCTATCGCTGACCCTGACCCAGTGCAATTATAACACGAAAGTCAGTGTAGATACAGTAAAGTCTGAACGTGAACACATATATTTCTTAGAATACGAGATGAAGAATGTATGTTATGTCTTCTTATATCGAACTTTCCGTACTTACATCTTGGCCGAAGATAGATTCAAGAGTGCGTCAGTTTCTGGACATGGAAGCTCAGGTGGACGAAGAAGGGATTTCCGACGAGGAGGATGAAGCAACAGAACGCGACAGGGAAGGTAATCTTTTCTTGTTCTTGAACCTCATAACTCTCGCACCAGTATTGACAGCCACACCTAGATGCGTTCATTGACGGGGTAGCCTTGGACAACATTCCGATTTACCGGCCAATTTCTCAGTCCATCACCACAGCGAGGACGCCTTGGCGTCTTATATCACGCATTGATGCAAGAAGGAACGCCTCTGGTCATAGAAGATACACTGCTGATGATGTACCGGAGACAACCCTTGACAGAGCTTTAGTCTATATTCCTAGGGAGGATTATCCTCTGTGGCGCGTTGAATGTCGAGTGCGCACATTGTTATTCACGCTTGGGACTCTCTGAATTTACTGACCGACACCTTACAGTTCGGGGTTGAAGATCTAGCTGTAGTCTCTCTGCTAAGCACTGTTACGGAGCATCATCAAGTCCGTTCAGCCTTCACTCAAGGTTCCGTGCGCGGCTGCATCTATATCGAATGCATGATGAACGAACGCCTCATCAAGCTTCTTCTTCTTACACCCGGTATACTGCGCAACAGGTTGGGCATCAAAAGTCGATTGGTTGATTCTTCGGAGTATGCGGGACTGTTTCGGATGAGGGATGCACACGAAATCGCTGAGGTCGGAAGTTGGGTACTCGTCAAGAAAGGCCTTTACAAGGGAGATGTTGGGATTGTGTCGCAAAAAGCTCCTTGGGTGCTCGTATTCTTCTTATTCCTCGACTGGATACAACATCACGGAACCCACTCAAAAACGTCTACCGTTAGGCCGATAGCAAAGCTCTTCGACGCTGACTATTTCGGACAGCTTCTCCCATACAACATCGTGGGCCACGAGCACGGACGATACTCCTTTGGACGGTTGGAATTCGAGCAAGGCCTTCTAGCCAAAGACTTCGACTACCATTCATTCACAGTTGACGTGAAGGATATGCCTTATGACTTTTACACCATGTTTCGATGAGCAAACACCCATCTATCACCCTTTCGAACATGCCGCGCCCTCGAGAATGGAGTATGAAGGAGAATGATAGGGTGTTTATTCGTGTCCAAGGGCCAGAAACTACTTTTACGTTTACCCCTGCCATCTTGAAGGCACTGGATACTCTCTATGCGGAAGTCGAGCAGATATGGGCGCACGATGGACCCGCTGGACATAACCAAGAATACCGCCTAACATTGCGTGTATCATGGGAAGACTTGAGAAAAGAGATCAATGTCGGGCAATATGTTTGCGTACGGCGGACTGCATTCCGGAAAGAGTTGGGTGGTTCAAATTGAAGACGATCAAGTATCTATTGTGAGCAAGAAGATAGAGGGCGAAATACCTCAATATCTTAAGGACGGTGACGATGCTATCGAAGTGCGTATATTGTACCACCCCAAATCTTCGTCACAACGCAAGTTTGCTAACAAACTCTCTGTGATAGTCTTTCGAGGCTCTCGCTAATTTCCTGGAGATCACAGAAGAACCTGCTGTGTTCCACTACAGACGCGAGCCCGAATCTGGACCCCTTCCACCCAGAACATATCGACATCCATGGTGCGGAGTGAAAGTGAAGATATCAAAACAATACCATCCCCGTAAAGGCGAAATTGGAGAGATTTTTGATGTTATTGAGAAGCGCGAGGAAAAGGTGATAATGCTAATTGTACAATTGACGCGATACGATCCAAGCGCTCCATTTCACAAAATAACCGTTCACTACGACGACGTTGTTGAATATTCGTAAGTCCTCTCCCGCATTCCTCTCCAATTCCAGAAAGGTGATGGTAACGGCACAATAGGACCTGCTACGAACTTGTTCAATTCCTTGATCCCGGTGACAAACATATTCGACCCACACCAAAAACAGTTGTCCGATTCTCAAGCCAACCATGCTTATACAGCATTAGTTCATGCTCCCCAAATACCTGCGGAAAAGCCCTCTGGAAGTGTTACTCCTCTTCCAACACCCATGCATTCGTCGTCTTCACCATTGAGCCCAGCTTGGGACCCTTCTTCGAGAACTCCGTCTGATTTGCGGACGCCAGAATCATGGATGTCGGATTCAAGGACACCCACATTACTGCGACCCCGTCTCCTACACATGTGCTATTAAACCCAAAGTTAGTGGGATTCAAATTCAACGCCATAGTTGACGGTGGAGGATTCGCCAAGCAACAAATTGCGGTGTCGGTGGACCTTCAAGATAGCCGGGTTGTTCTCCGCCATAAAAAGTATCACACGTGGCTTTTGTTGCAGCCCAGTTGGGTCACCCCAAAATATCCAAATCCTACTCATGACAATGGCCTTCTTGCCGTCATAAAGGAGAGCACTGCGGCAAATACGTCCGCCGCATCCATCACCGGCGAGACACGGATTTGACGACGACCATCACCATCATTTTGTCAGTGGTTAATAGGACCGAGGGTTCGCCTGACTCTTTATCAGGGAGCAGTTGGAACTTGATCCACATTCCCTTTGTACTGTGCCCGAATCAAAGAAAGAGAAAGAGTTGAACTGGAGGGTTATGACCTCGATCCGAGCTATGTACCACCGCCGTCCTAACCAGTAGCACAAATCATTTAATTCATTCAAGACCTGTACCCGGCAGAAAAGAGCAAGAACATATGATAGATAACTTTTGTGTTACGGATGTTATTAATCGTCATCCGTACCATCGTCTCGAAAGCTGTGAATTGACAATGAAAGAAAGGTAAAATACTCACAAAGGCGCTGACAAAGAGACCGAAGCGATGTAGGATGCAAGTTGTCAGTCCACATAAAAGCGATTTTCCATAATAACTGACGACGCTACCTATCAGTGCTATTTTGACCCCACCATCATTGTCATGTCGAGTCGCAACCCACTCAAACCCACCAAGCTCAGAATCCATGATGCCCTACGAAACAGAAAAGCGCGCAATATGAATGCCGGTCGTTACTCCGTGGCCCCCTTGAACACCACATCCTATGTTGAATCGATGCGCCTTGAAGCCTCTGCCACTGTAAGTCCAATTTCTTACGTGTCATAGACCGAACACTCACTATCATCCTTATTTAGCTCGACAACGTAAGCATGGAAAATGTCGTCGAACTTGAGGTGATCGAGGTGAGCTATCGCGAACATCATGTCAGTATCCTTGTTAATTCAGTCAGGGACAGACAGGCCTTTCCATGCTGGAGCCTATAGACGACAACAGTCGCAAGCTGGACAAAAGTTTAGAATGCAATCGAGAACTCAAAGCAAAGCTGGAAGAGTATGAAGGACGAATCGGTGAACTCAATGACGTGCTTAGTACAGTGAGTTGTGGGGATCCCTGGATACTGACCCTGTTGCTAATTAATCTATCAGGAAAATTCATGCCGTAATGAGCTGGAAGAAATGTTAGCGGGCTACAGGAACCAAGTGGAAGCACTCAAGTCCTCCTTGAATGATGAGCGGATGAAATTGGAGCAATTTGATGCAGCAAAAAGCAACTTGAAATTGTTCGTCATTCTAGTTATAAATTATTTTACGGCTGAGCAAGCATGGCAGGATGTCGGGCGTATTTCTTTCGAATTGAGTCAAGCAAAAGATGTCGCACAAGAAGCTACCAGCAAAAACTGTCAACTACAAGCGGTAATTTATTTCTCTTATATTCAAGGCACTTGGTGACTAAGTAACTACTGCAGGAGAATACAGCGATTTCCCGTGAACTCGATCAATCAAAACTTGTAGCTCAAAGTCTCATTAGCGAGACAAATGAACTACACGTCGTAGGACCTTTCCCATCTTCGAGCTATACCCGCTCATGTGCGTTTAAACTAGGCTTTCAACTCCGAGAGGCAACAAATGAGTTCGGTGAGTTGGGGTAAAATAAGCTCTCAACTGTCTGACTCTTCTCCAGTTGTCTTCCCGACTGGAACATGAGGCGAAATCTCTGGAACAGTTCGTGAAAACTGTCGTTGAGAGTATAACCTGCCCTATATGTACAGACTTCATGGTTACTACACCTGTGATGTATGTGTTTTACCGTGAAAATTCATGATTCCAGCGAATGATGTGTCTCACAGGCTAGGATGTGGACATACGTTCTGTAAAGCCTGTAGTGAATCGTGGATCCTTTCCAAGAAACCAGAACCAGGGGCACTCCGATTGGCCAGGGCACCCCATTGTGTCCTTGTTGTCGTGTTGAAATTGATACAAAACAACAATTTCTGCCTGTTTTGCGACAAATTATTGATGCGGTGCCAGTCGAATACATAATTTAACACCGAGTAGTGTACTATGGAGATTCATCGCCTTTTTCTTGTTCCATACGACATAAGCAAAAACCTCCGTGCTACAGTGTGCATTTATGTCGCTTATTGAGAGCGTGAGGAAAACTAATCTTTATCGACGTCTTATCTAGTAGTCCATCTGGACCTCTGATACCAGACCACTATCATACCTTCATGCCGCCCGCGATTAACGAGCAATCGCGGCTCTGCCGCTGCAAATTTCGATGCTGTTGTGACTTTACCGATCCGATCACTGGAGAGCAGGGCAAACTGCTTAACGCCAGGGACTATAAAGCACACCAATTCCAGCAACAGAGAGAGGACTTGCGAGTTGGATATCACGCCTGGGATGCTCAAACAGAGGCCCTCGCTGTTCATCAACAGCATATAGAGGAACAAATGGAGAGTTTGACGATCGAACAAATCAATCTGATACCATCCTCAGTCATCAAGCCCAACTCCGATTATATTATCGACAAGAAAACGGATGGCGGCTCACATCGGCCTTATCCTGGATGAAATCACGGCTCAGCAGCAAACGATCAGGCGTCTCGATCTAAATCCCGGACCACTCAAGGACTCTTCTTTACTGGATGGTTTGGAGATGTGTACCTCTGTTCAAGGATTTGTCGAGAGATCTGTAGTTTCGCTCGCCCGGCAAAACATGGGCCAACCCGAAAGCACCCTTCCATTAAAACACTCACCGAGAATGCGCAAACGGCACTCGATCTTCTTGGAATCGAAGTTAAGAACATTAATGATTTGTATACAAAGGAGCTCAAGAAACGCGAGAGAGTTACATCGAGTGCACCTCGGGTTTACGATTCAGGTAAAAACATATCTGATCTAATACCTTTCATTGCCTAATATGTTGACTACAAGGACGACACTTCAAACCTATCATGCAATCGGCCAATTCTATCATTCCAACTTCGCCGCGTTCATGGTCGTAGCCATCCAAGTTATTCTTGGCCTTTCTCGACGCGGTTGCCACTGGATCTTTCAAATGTGCGATTACATCGTGCAAGAGACAGCTATTTCAGCCTCTCAAATTACCGTCCCACCCGTAATTCAGAGGCTTCTGAGCAAATTTCCTCGTGACGTCCGTACGGCAACAAGCTATTTCAATCTCGACGCGCACAGTACAGTGTACGCAACGTGCCCCAAGTGCTACGAGATCTACTCGGCGGAAATGGTGCATGATATCCCTGTCTACCCGGAGAGATGTCGAGCTCGCCGAAGACCTATGAAGCAGGGAGGTCCTACTAGATCCTGCAGAGAGCTGCTGGTTCGCCCTACACGGATTGGAAAAGGCCGGATCAATACGCCGATCAAACCATACATTGCTTTCAGCTTTCATGATTGGATGGCTAACCTCGTTTCACGGAGAACATACGAGGAGAAGATGGATTCAGCCTGGCAGAGGATGAAATCAGATGAGCACGGTGATATCGAAGATATTTTCCAGGCAACGCGTATCAAGGAACTCAAAGGACACGACAAAAGACGCACTTTAGCAAAATCGGTGACGAGACTTCAGGCAGATACCTTTTCTCTCTTGGATTCGATTTCTTCAACCCTCTGAGAAATTTGACTGCCGGTAAGAAAGTGTCGATCGGTGTCATCGCCTTGATATGTCTTAATCTTCCCATCGACATCCGCTACAAACCCGAGAACATCTTCCTTGCCGGCATTATTCCAGGACCCTCTGAGCCTAGCCTTGACTCCATTAACCCATTATTGCGGCCCTTGGTTGATGAATTGTTGTCATTTTGGGAAGGCGATACGTTTTACGAGGACGGCTCTCTATGAACTCGGGCGATGGATCTTTTGCGCTCTCATTGCAGTTATAGCAGATCTTCCTGCTGCTCGCAAAATTGGCGGCTTCTCTTCGCATAATCACGAATTTTTCTGTTCAGTTTGCACTTGCAGTCTTACTAAGCATTCTTACAACGACGTTGAATATACTACCTGGACATGGCGCACCAACGATTCCTGCCGACTTCGTGCTCAAAAGTACCGTGACGCAGCAACTCAAAACCTGGCGGACAGTTCCTTCGACTTATCGGGCCTGCGTTCCTCGGAATTGCTTCGTTTGCCATACTATGACGCAACCAAGCACCTGCCGATCGATCCGATGCACAACCTCTTCTTGGGTTTGATCAAGGAGCACTTTCAGAATATCTTGGGATGTAAAAAGATTCCCAAAGAAGGCTTGCCTGTCGTCAATTCCCTTGCAGGACGTTTATTCCCCTACACCGCTGATAACTTGGACACTGATCTTTTCACCCCGACCCAAAAGGCAAGCGTCAGGCGCTTGGAAGACTGGCTGAAACAACCGCTCCAAAAGGCCCAGACGTAGAAGCTACTATTCAGAAGCATGCCAAACATTGGGCCGGAAAAGCCTGCCATCTATCGTGGCTAATTTATGTCTGTAAAGGACTTGGTTGTATCCCGATGACTGTGACAGCCACAGGCATAGATACCTCCTCTCCTGTCAAGAAAAAGTACCGCAAACCAGAACTGGCAGAGATTGTGGTGAGATGGGTACGTGGTACAATTTTCTATCACTGCTCGGCTTCTGACCCCGACCGACTCAAATTTACTCTCAATGTAGCGAACTAAACAGCCTGAGATATTGCCAGCCTCTCGTACCTCCCTGGATTAAGTGGCAGACAGGGTTACTTACTTACTTCTGAAGATATGGGTGAAATACGACGAGACATTCAAGTGATGGTAAAGCCATCTTGGGCGACTTCAATTCCTACGTCAATTTCTTCCTCTGGTCCCAAACTGAAATCTGATCAATGGCGAGCAGCAGGATCTCTTTATCTTCCCGTCACTCTCATTCGCCTATGGTCAAGAAGCTGCAACGACATTGCGAGCCGTGAACGTCAAGATCTTCTCAAGCTGACGATGGCGTTATTCCAGGCAATTTCCATCATAACTTCTCGAAAAACATCGGCTAGACACGGGGAACTTTATCTCGATCACATGCTGGTTTACCGTCAGGAATTGGCGTGTCTTTTTTCCGGACTACAAATGCCATCCTAATCACCATATGGCCTTACATCTTGGGAATTTCTATCTGCGTACGGGCCTGTGCATGGCTGGTGGACATTTCCTTTTGAGCGTATGATCGGAACACTTCAGCGAATTCACACCAATTACCATCCAGGTAAGCCATCATTCCAATATTTGGGGGTTGGGGCGTTATATATAGCTGATAAAACTCAGGCGAGTACGAGGCTACAATCGCAGAGTCGTGGCATAGAAGATCGAATCTCAGAGCGCTATTTTCCAAAGTAACATGCCCTCCCATCATTCTCAATTGCGCCTCGATGTTCGAGAGATTTGTTCGACCTCAGAATCAAAATTCTCTAGCAAGTTACGCTACAGCTACAGCGCAGGAAATTGAAGTCGACGACCAGGATACGGAACTCGGCAACGATGACATTTATTACCACCAAAGTTCAGAAACTCAACTCGACTCGAACGTCCGGAATGTGATTAAGATGACCTATAAAATTTCTCAATGTCCTCCTGCCAACGTTATAGGTCGATATACACAAGGTCGTGTTTCATATACTAGGGCTTCCATCCACGAAGGCAACAGTCAGATTCTTTACGACTCAATACCCTATTGCATTCAGGATATTCTTTTCTTCCGTGAAAGTCTTCTGTTCGACACTATTTGGCTCGTTGTCAAACGACTTCAGACGGCAAAATCAAAGAGCGATCCCTACGCTCACTACCCATATCTCGGAGCAAATATTTGGGGCGTTGAGATGGAGGACTTTATTGAAGTTATTCCCTTATCTATGGTCGATACTCACTCACGCCCAAATGTGTTATTCCGTGGGAAGGGCAAGAGCGTTGCCGTATGCGTAAGTTTATCTCGAGTTACGTCGGTTTGATACAGAACATAATTGTACAAAATTTGATGTACTATTTCTCTTGTCTATATGTTTACACGTAGGCGCGATGGTAATCTTGAACTGACTTCAGCCTGAGAGTCAAATTCTTGAATTCCTTAAGGCTGGAGAACGTTAGCATAAGGAAATCACCGCCTTCTTAACAGACTATGCACCTTTGTGCGTCTTACTAGTACAAGGTGCTAACTTTAAGTCGTGTTACTGACACGATCATCTAGTTGTAATTGTGCGATAACAGGACAATCTCAATATCGCTAACTTTCGCTCTCTCCCAAGCCATGATGTCGTCATGATCGCTTCTCCTTGATCAACTTTCAGCAATTAATCACTTGCTTCGTACCCTTTTTATATTTCTCATGGCCTTCAAAATATGCCATAAATGCTTCTCCTTTCCATCAGCATTTTCTACTATAACCAACCCGTCAAGGTTCCCGTACGCGAGTGCATCGGCTTTTATGGCTCCAAATTCAACTTCAGAGGCGTACCAACCAGCCTTTCCTCATCCAAAGCGTCAATACATCGTTTCTATGCCTGTATCTCTTGCTACTCCGTACTTTTTCAATAATTACGCCGGCCTTAGATCGGGAGACATTATTAGCGAGTTGACCATATCTGGTCGCAGAATGACTTGGATTCGTTGGAGGTATGTACGTTGATCTGGATATGATATTGCTTCTGAACCGTCTTGTAGGCAATATGGGGACTCCACAACCCGTTGCGATTTCGTTTCCTGTACCGATCTGGCCGAAGAATATTTTTCATTGGTAACGCACCGATGCGATCTGCACTTCCCATCGACAATTTGCCAGATTTCTTTCATTTAAAATTCCGGGATACGACACATACCAACAATACTAATCACAACCATCAGGAGTTGGATGATATGCTGAAGGTCTCGCGCACTTTGATTAGTTCAGACCCGGCGGGCCGACTTCACTTTCTGTTCTAACGTGCATTAGCATCCGATTTCATCCCCTCCCAGCATATCATTACCACTATAACCGCTACTGTCTAGTATAGTTGTGCGATAGTTTGTGTGCTAGTTTAATTATCAAATCTCCGAGCACGGCGACCATTTTTAATTTTAATCACTGTCCTCTCCCTACTAAGTCAGCACTGCGCTTTATCAAATATGATGTGAAAACAAGCAGTGCGCCGAAGTTTGATGGAATTATTCTCAATCATAATATATCTATGTACGAGTGCAATCATAGTCAATGGAAGTGAGAATTGGTCTAATTTTGATTTACAAGTGCGATGGGAGGAATGAGAGGGGAAAGCGCGAGAAAATAAGTGTGCGAGGGTGATATACAGGGCGAAATTTCATGCCGATGAAGCCGAGAAGGCAGTTTTCAAAAGCGACGGCATGGAAATCGTCGTCGTATATCAAAGACGCTGGTGTGACAATGTGACACTTTCCCCTTCGTTCCAACATTCTAGCATCCCATTTGCGCGCGCCTCAAGCGTGCCTGCAGGATCTATCCCATAACAGCCAGCATCGCTCACCAAAAGAGTATTGTAAAGTAATGAATACCTCTAATATACACTTAGTTCAGTATGTAGCAACCTCTGCTATTGGAGTACAGTAATTTGATATGACGATTGTCTATTGCTCGCTGAGAACGATATGATTCAGAGGATGAAGTTTTTCATGCCTCTGTTTCAGTTGCTTTATGTTTGCACTGCAGACGGTCTGGGACACACATAGTGTAATTTGTGGCATGTAAATCACGAGGAAAGTTTGAGGAAACCATAGTCAAAGGTGTGTCTTGATTGCTTTATGATGCTCTGGCATGTTCAACTTGACAGACCTTGACAACCAGGAAAGCTTCTTCAAAAGCCCGGTCTGTACAACGGTGACTTTTCAGTGAATCTTGGCTAATTTTTAAGGTGTTTGGTAGACTTGCGGTGTTATTGCAGAATATCATATGCGCTCATTGTTCGAACCGCAATGACGTCTCTCTAAAGCGAATTATATTGCATGCACGATATTAGTGAATTCGCCCATGATATAGAAATCATTACTCTAGCTACGACTCTCCAAAATTTGAGTCGATATTACATGTTTCAACGCAATCACGAACAACTCTTAAAAGTCGAAGCCGTGGGTGAAGGCGTGTTTCAATCGGGAAGCAGCGTGGCTCCGAGCACACAGGTTCTCAATGCCAATCCTTAGAGATTGTATCACAAGACACATTCACGTACTTGTAAGTGTTCTAGCCAGCGTTATCGTGCACTGAATTCCGGTGTTCATAATCCATCTTTCATGTCATTAGAGATACTGCCAAGACTCTATCACTAGAGTCTGTTTACTCAGTTTTCTTTTTTTTTTTTAACCTCTAGGTCCTCCGATACAAACGTCTCCTGCCCAAATGTACTCTTCGCGGATGCAGAAACAGTCCACCCACGCGCATATGCATACTCACCCTAACTTCCATTTCCCAGCGTCTCCGCACCTCCCGGCGCACCCCACCCCGGCCATCGTACAGCGGCGTGTCGCAGAGCGCGACTGTCACAGTGCGTATAGATGATTTATCGTGTTCTTTTATATGACGTATTTTTAATCTATTTCCCTCTTTTTCGTATAGATCGCCTAGGTGATGAAGCACCTTAGCCTGCCGCTCGCGGATGCGACGCCATCGTTCGCTCGCGGCGGCTCTCGGTGCTCATTCAGTCAAACGTGCGACTGCTGTATATTCTGTGCGGATGGGAGATCAAGCTGGCGAAAGAATGCAGCGGGTGGCGACGAGCGCAAGCTGAAGAAAGAGGTGGTTAGGACTCTGACTTGGCCTTATCTCTCCAAGGAAGTCCGTGCTCAGAATGAAAAGTTTTGCATTGAATGATCATAGCTTGCATATTTCTTCCCCTTCGGTCAAACTGGATCTATATGTGTGTGCTTCACCGCACTGTTTTATGTTACATATCATGTCGATCAAACCATACCCTTCCCATACCCTTCTCGTCACATTTCATCGTCTTTTAAGTGGCCATACAGCGCCTTATATCTCCATCTTCTCCTCCTCATTCGACTCTTCATCACAGTCCCCCTATCCCTCCCCTTATCGCCCGAGCTACCGTCCTCTCACGTCCTCCATAGCCTCTCCCGCTTCGTTGAAGGCTCCCGACGCTTCCTCGTTATCGATATCCATCTCCTCGTCCGACCGAGTGGCTGCATCCTTGGAGTTGAGATCTTCGGCGGGGAATAACTAACGTGAGCCGCGCTGGAAACTTGACGGCTAGCACAGCGACGACTCACCGAGGAGGGCCAACGCCTTCGTTATTGCATCGGTCGCGTCATCTCCCCCTCTCGCTGGATTGTCGAGACTGCTGAACGGGTATGAGGCCATGACCGTCAAATGAGTCGATAGCGACATTTCCTTACCTTCTCGACCGCATTCATCGCAGTCTCGAGTCGGCGCGAGACGTGCATCTCTACGTCTGGGCATCATTAGGTTAGTTTGATGAGCTATTTTCTTAGATATACAACGACACTTACCTTGCTCTGTAGAAGAATTAGCGCCAGACATTGATATTCGGTATTCGGTGTGAGTGCGTAGCGAGGATGTACTCGATGTGACGGATGATGGTGAAAAAGTTGATAGTGGGATTTGTGCCCGGTTTCTTCACGCGTGCTTAAGTATCGATTCACATTGGCGTTGTCGTTTACAAATGGTTAACTAAATAGATCTTTGCACTCTGTAGTCAGTAAAATACAGCGTCTTTATCGCGTCAAATGGATTAAATTGAATGAACCGCGAGTCGATAATAAAGTACATTCAATTGTTTAAATGTCGTGTGCGAAGTCGCTGTCGCGCTCGAAATGCGAATTCTTCGCGCACTCATCGACTTCGCTGAGCGAGTCGAATACTGTATGTTTCGATGTAAGGTCGACATACAGTAATTACATACATAAATTCTGTTTGTTTTACTAACAGAAGTTCTGTTCTTTAACTGTAAGTTCTATTTACACAAGTCATATTTGTATAACATACAGTAATTATATACACCATATCTGTATGTTTTACATACAGCTATTATATACAGCTATTCTGTATCTTTGACAAACAGCCAAAGAAAAGAAGTCATGTTTATTCAGGTGTTTTATTTACTTACAGCTTAGAAACAGAAACGGTGTTTGTTCAAAATACAGCTACCGAACAGAATATATGTTTGATATCTGTATTATTTCTAAACATAAATACTATATGTCATACTTACATCAATTCTTACATAAGTCATGTATATAAATCGCTGTATGTCAGACATACAGCGGTCGGCGCCAGCAGTGGTTGTGAACCTGGGTGACCTGCGCTGTCAGGGTCTGGTCCGGTTGCACGAATACCAAGTCAATCACTGTTGAGCGAAAGCCTTGGATGCGGGGGTAGAAGGTTGGCCCCGGGTTCACAAAAGGAGCCCGTTGCAAGCCTAGTTCCGCCGCAGTGTTAAGGAGCTGAGTGGCAACTCCTGGATGGCCATTATGACCTCCATCCCATTCCTGGGAATGAATGTTAAAATCACCCCCATATAGATGAAGGGCGGAAGTGAGGCCGCCTCCTCCGCTAGGAGGAGAGTGGCCATATGGGTATCGTCTGAGTAGACATTCATCAGATTATAGCACTGTCCGTTTGCGAACAGGCTGAGGATGAGTACATCGCGATGATCGATGTGACGCATGGATGGACGAAACTCTTTCAAGCGGTTAGACACATAGGCCATAACCCTTGGGCGAGAGTCGGGTTCAGGAATACGTACCATAGGCAACCACGAAGGGGTGCAATGGGGCGCCAATAACATCATCGCCAGACTTACGAGAAGTAGACGGTGCGGTGCGTACAAACCTCCAGGGAGGTTCTTGGATAAAAACAATATCGTATGCTAATACAAAATGTTCGAGTATAGTTTCTATGCTTAGGCTGGACTTTGCGCAATTGAAACTCAAGATTCTAACCGGAAGGTCCTGGACGGTTTGACTCATCCTAGTGACCAGTGGTTAGGGATTGACGGTGCGCGATGAAATTTGCTCGTACCTGACGATATTTCTCAGCAGCCCAGAGAGGATCGAACCTGTGACTCCAGAACACGCAAGCGCGCTCATGGGCACCATGATTCTTTCCACAGTTGGGGCAGCGAGGGTTATGAGGGCATGGCTCCCCAGAAGGCGTTGGAGCCTGTGGGGGTTTGCCTTTGGATTCCCTTTGCAACAAGATGCAACAGCGCGGTGCTCCTCCAGCTTGTGAGGACCAGAGCAGCGCGGACATTTAGCGGCAGCCGCATGACAGCGACCAACAGGATGGCCCCACCTCCAACACCGAGTGCAGAGGGGGACGCCGGAGCTCTTCGAACAGGCCCGTATCCAGAGGGGACGACCCCTGAACATGAACTGTTTGTCGATGAGCTGGCGGGCGCGGGCACCGGATGCGGTGTCCCAGATGTCAAAGAAAGCAGTGGCGGTAGTGCTTGCCTTGGAAGTGCGAACTATGTGGGGGTTGCCACACAGTATGTGAGATGGAGACCAGATGGGGGAGGCTTTGAGTGCCGAGGCAACCTCATCCCGTTCGGTGAGATGGTCCAGGTCATAGTGAGTACCTTGGAACCGAGGGACGTCGACAATTCGTAAGAACGATTTGGACGTGGGCATGCCGACCCACGGCGTAAACTTGTAGTGGGCCTTGAATTGAGAAGTGATCGCTCCACGGAGGATATCCGTGTTACGCTCACTGGGGACTTTGTCGGTGGGTACAGAGTACCCATCGTATGCGAGTTGAACACCAAGAACCTTAACGCGAAGGCCTTGGCGAGAAAGGACATCCGAAGACAAGTCCTTGAATAAAGTGGAGAGATTAGCGTCTTTCGCATGATCTCCCATGTCGACGAGCAACTGGCGCCTAGAGGGGCCATGAGCAGTGTAATCTGGGATCTTCCTACCCTTGCGGGAGGGAGGCCTAGATGGAGAGCAGCCGGCGAAGCTGGCTGCTTGATGGGGCAGCCTTGCGAGCGGTGTCCGCGTAAGAACAGGGAGCCGGCGCAGGGCGTGAGGAGAAGGGGGCACCGGGGGGCCTCTGATTAGGGACCACAGGCTTCTTGGCCGGTGGACAGGGTTGAGGGGAGCAGGGGTGGAGGAAGGCTTGTCAGCCCGACCTTTCCCTTTGTCCTGCTGTGCTCGGATGGGTGGCCTGGCCGGTGCTTTCCTTCGAGAGGAACGTGCGGGCTCAGCCGGTGTCATAACGATGTCGTCGTCTCCAGCTCCGCCATGGTCAGACCAAGCGGGGGGGAGGAGAGAGCGGAGAGGGTCTGGAGAGTTCGACCGACGGCCAAAGGCCGTCGAATAGTGTCGTCTTCTGCAGTGAATAGCTCCGCAACCGCACGGATTGGGAGGATGTTTTCGGGAGTGGGAGTAGTACCCAAGTCCCCATTGAAGGTCTCGCGGGTGAAATCAACCACCGCTTGAGCCAGGGATGCCCCCATGGGGATGAATGAAGATCGATGTGTGAGGAATTGACATACCCCACGATCGTTCTGAGCGCCCCGATAATCCTTTGACTATCTTCTACCACGTCGGAATCTCCGTAACTGAGTGATAGGTAAGAGGGGGTCGTCCATATCTTCGTCCTCAGACCTCGCAGGCGACAGAGCGTCGGAGGGCTGGGCGGTGTTGTCCCTGGCAGTGACCGTGGGAGTGCAATGACGAGAACTCTGCCTCGACGACGTGGCAGAGCGACTGGGTTGGGCGTGCGTGCCCCACGTGAAGCAGGGACTGGGCCTTGACTATAGGTATCTCGAACAGCGGGAGCGCTCGCTGTTTGAGCCGGGGATGCAGTCGGCGAAGGTTGAGCTGCGGGGGATCTGGCTGAAGAGGTCACCGACTGAAACGGGGACGGTGGCCTTGTGGGTTGCTGTTTAGGCGGCATAGATAGGTGAGACCTAGCTATACTGCCAATGGTGGTAATGCTGGGGTGGTTACCCAAGTAGATCTTCGTTGAGAACGTTGTTGACGATGAGCAAGTTTTTCTCACGGTGGCTATGTGGCAGTACCGGAACAAGAAAGGATGGATGGCCTGAATGCCTTTGGAGCAGAGTAGGAGGGCTTATTTGGTTTCGGGATGATAACTGACATGGAATCCTTGAAGTGCTTAGGCCAGTGCCCCACTCTAAGGCAGGCGTTGGTGAGCGAAAGTAAGACGGTGAAGACATGGGTGGGCCCACGCATCAACATCTTGAGATGAGACCACTTGATGTGGTCTGGCCCTGGGGCCGACACATTGGAGCAGGAGGCCAGCGCCTCCCGCATCTCAAGTGCAGAGAATGGGACCCATCCCCGGACGGGCATGTCGGGGATGGAGTCGAGAATACCGATGTCGAATGCACGATCCGACGCTGAATTATACGTGTTGTGGAGAGCATCCCACAACTGAGGAAGGGCGTGGCAAGGCTGCCCCTGGTATTGAATAGCCTCGCACGGTGGTAGCTTGCGCTGTTGGACCCAAGACATGAGGTCCCAAGTGCGCTTGTTGGTAATGGATATTTCTGTGATTCTGGAATCAAAGAACACCCGTTTGGTGTTTTTGACCGCCTTTCAGTAAAGCTTCCAGTCCTCCGGGAGACCATGTTCCCGGTAGGCCTGAAGCGCAACTGAGCACTCATCCATCCACCACGGTTTTGAGCGCCTCGTAATAGTGACCTCTCTAGAACAGGTTTCCCATGCTGCAGAGAACGAATCAGCGATAGCTTGCGCCACCAGCGTCAATCTGGTCGGGTGTGTTGAGAGGAGCGTGTTCGTCCACTTTCATGGCAAACTCTCCCTGAATGACTCTGACAAAGCGGATTTGCTCCTCTTTGTCAGATTTGAGAGCTCTGCGGGCGTGGCCCCAGAATCAGCAGAGATGGATAAAGTAGTAGCGAGCGGGATATGATCCGACTTCGCCCATGGCGTTGTGCACCTGGGTGACCTGCGCTGTCAGGGTCTGGTCCGGTTGCACGAATACCAAGTCAATCACTGTTGAGCAAAAGCCTTGGATGCGGGGGTAGAAGGTTGGCCCCGGGTTCACAAAAGGAGCCCGTTGCAAGCCTAGTTCCGCCGCAGTGTTAAGGAGTTGAGTGGCAACTCCTGGATGGCCGTGATGGCCTCCATCCCATTCCTGGGAGTGGATGTTGAAGTCAGCCCCCATATAGATGAGGGGTGGAAGTGAGGCCGCCTCCTCCGCCAGGAGGAGAGCGGCCATATGGGTATCGTCTGAATAGATGTTCATCAGATTATAGCACTGTCCGTTTGCGAACAGGCTGAGGATGAGTACATCGCGGTGATCGATAAGATCGCTGACGCATGGATGGACGAAACTCTTTCAAGCGGTTAGACACATAGGCCATAACCCTTGGGCGAGAGTCGGGTTCGGGAATACATACCATAGGCAGCCACGAGGGATGCAATGGGGCGCCGATGACATCATCACCAGACTTACGAGAAGTAGACGGTGTGGTGCGTACAAACCTCCAGGGAGGTTCTTGGATAAAAACAATATCGTATGCTAGTACAAAATGTTCGAGTATAGTTTCTACGCTTAGGCTGGACTTTGCGCGAATTGAAACTCAAGATTCTAACCGGAAGGTCCTGGACGGTTTGACTCATCCTAATGACCAGTGGTTAGGGATTGACGGTGCGCGATGAAATTCGCTTGTACCTGACGATATTTCTCAGCAGCCCAGAGAGGGTTGAACCTGTGACTCCAGAACACGTAAGCGCGCTCATGGGCACCATGATTCTTTCCACAGTTGGGGCAGCGAGGGTTATGAGGGCATAGCTCCCCAGAAGGCATTGGAGCCTGTGGGGGTTTGCCTTTGGATTCCCTTTGCAACAAGATGCAACGGTGTGGTGCTCCTCCAGCTTGTGAGGACCAGAGCAGCGCCGGACATTTAGCGGCAGCCGCGTGACAGCGACCAACGGGGTGGCCCCACCTCCAACACCAAGTGCAGAGGGGGACGCCAGAGCTCTTCGAACAGGCCCGTATCCAGAGGGGACGACCCCTGAACATGAACTGTTTGTCGATGAGTTGGCGGGCGCGAGCACCGGATGCGGTGTCCCAGATGTCAAAGAAAGCAGTGGCGGTAGTGCTTGCCTTGGAAGTGCGAACTATGCGGGGGTTGCCGCACAGTATGTGAGATGGAGACCAAATGGGAGAGGCTTTGAGTGCCGAGGCAACCTCGTCCCGTTCGGTGAGATGGTCCAGGTCATAGTGAGTACCTTGGAACCGGGGGATGTCAACAATTCGTAGAAACGATTTGGACGTGGGCATGCCGACCCACGGGCGTAAACTTGTAGTGGGCCTTGAAATGAGAAGTGATTGCTCCACGGAGGATATCCGTGTCACGTTCACTGGGGACTTTGTCGGTGGGTACAGAGTACCCATCGTACGCGAGTTGAACACCAAGGACCTTCACGCCGGAGGCCTTGGCGAGAAAGGATGTCCAAAGACAAGTCCTTGAATAGGGTGGAGAGGTTAGCATCTTTCGCATGATCTCCCACGTCGACGAGCAACTGGCGCCTAGAGGGGCCATGTGCAGTATATTCTGGGATCTTCCTTCCCTTGCGGGAAGGAGGCCTAGTGGAGGAGCAGCCGGCAAAGCTGGCTGCTTGATTGAGGCAGCCTTGCGAGGCCGGTGTCCACGTAAGAACAGGGAGCCGGGCGCGCAGGGCGTGAGGAGGAAGGGGGCACCGGGGGGGCCTCTGATTAGGGACCACAGGCTTCTTGGCCGGTGGACGAGGTTGAGGAGGAGCAGGGGTGGAGGCAGGCTTGTCAGCCCGACCTTTCCCTTTATCCTGCTGTGCTCGGATAGGAGGCCTAGCCGGCACATTCCTACGAGAGCGTGCGGGCTCAGCCGGTGTCATAACAATGTCGTCGTCTCCAGCTCCGCCGTGGTCAGACCAAGCGGGGGGGGGAGGAGAGGCCGGAGGGGTCTGGAGAGTTCCGACCGATGGCCAAAGGCCTTCGAATAGTGTCGTCTTCTGCAGTGAATAACTACGCAACCGCACGGATTGGGAGGATGTTTTCGGGAGTGGGAGTAGTACCCAAGTCCCCATTGAAGGTCTCGCGGGTGAAATCAACCACCACTTGAGCCAGGGATGCCCCCATAGGGGATGAATGAAGATCGATGTGTGAGGAATTGACATACCCCACGATCGTTCTGAGTGCCCCAATAATCCTTTGACTGTCTTCTACCACGTCGGAATCTCCGTAACTGAGTGCTAGGTAAGAGGGGGTCATCCATATCTTCGTCCTCAGACCTCGCGGGCGACGGAGCGACGGAGGGCTGGGCGGTGTTGTCCCTGGCAGTAACCGTGGGAGTGCGATGACGAGAACTCTGCCTCAACGACGTGGCAGAGCGACTGGGTTGGGCGGTGCGTGCCTCACGTGAAGCAGGGACTGGGCCTTGACTATAGATGTCTCGAACAGCAGGAGGCGCCCGCTGTAGGGACCGGGGATGCAGTCGGCGAAGGTTGAGCTGCAGGGGATTTGGCTGAGGAGGTCACCCGACCAAAAAGGGGACGGTGGCCTTGTGGGTTGCTGTTTAGGCGGCATAACTTTGGACACCCAAAGCTAATACTGCCAATGGTGGTGCTGCTGGGGGTGGTTATCCAGGTAGATCTTCGTTGAGAACGTTGTTGACGATGAGCAAGTTTTTCTCATGGTGGCTATGTGGCAGTACCGGAACAAGAAAGGATGGTCTCTATTGCTCATGGACAAGCTTGAAAAAGCTACCATTCAACAGGCTTTTGTCACAGAAGAGTCCCAACGTTGCCATCGCGCTTCTGCCGCTCCCAGCATTGCCTCTGCACTTGCAGCATCGTCATCTCGCACTCCTGTGCCCCCTACGCTTCTCTGCACATTTTGTGGTATGAACAACCACATGCAAGCATTTAGCGAACATGAGCTCTCCGCAGCTCTACGCACGCATGTGTAGGTGTATTCTGAATCATGCGCCCATCGGGTCTTATTATTCCCGATTCAATCTTAACGATGGTCATACATCGTGCCTGTGTGGATGCCCTTGGGAGACCCGCACACACATCCTCACCTGGAAAGGACATATCGTCCTCCCAGGACCTGCGAGCTTAGGCAGCCAACTACGTTGTGCTACCTTCACTCATTCTTGGAGATGAACCCAAAAGCGTTCGCCTTCCGCTTGGCTCCCCTTGCGGGCATCGGTTGACAACTGACGTTGGGCATTGTGGGGGGAATCTTTGTTTGGCGGTCTTGATTGGCATGGGCCAATTATCCGCTTGGCTCGTGGTTGTTTGGTTATGCTGGGGTAGGCCGTTTCGGCGGGCTTGTTTGCCACTTGCTTCGGTGTTCGACTCACTACCTTCACCCAGGACCTGGGCCACGTTAAACGGCGTTGAGTATGTGGCAACCAGGGAGAGCTGGTACCGCTAGTCTTGGCTGCTGGACTTGGGCGCCCCCCGCCCTTGTTAGTTATCTCCTGCTGGTGTTGCATCTGCTCCACCCCAGGCTTCCTAAGGCTAGGGTCACTCCTAGACTATATCCCGCAAGGTTGTTCTTTGTAGATAAGGCTCTGCATCGAGGTTGGCGTTACATCCCCACATTAGCTACCCTGTTATGTGTTCAGCACGGTCATTTATCGTAGGCTTCAGTGTTTCCAACGGACTCTTAGTAGTTTTGGCGAACAGTTTCTTAGTAGTTACCTGGTCGGGCATTTGTACTTAGTGACCGGATTGCTTTCGCACCGGTATACAAATTGATGATTTAAAAAAAAAAAAAAAAAAAAAAAAAAAAACCACATGCAAGCTGAATGCAGCCGATATCTCGACTCTCAAGAGAAAGCAAAGGAAAGCGTCCGCACTAGGTACAAGAACAGAGGTCAGAAGGCCAGGAAAGTGCAGGAGACCACTGAGAAGGATCCCAAGCCAGAATTTGCTGGAAATGCAAGTGCACTGTCTACATCCACTTCAAACACCTCCCAAGCAATGCTAACTTCGATTGGCTCGCAGACACAGGTGCCACTAGTCATATGACACCACATCGTGCATGGATATGCCATTATATGCCCTACATCATCCCAGTCAAGTTAGCAGACAACACCATTGTTTTTTTTTTTTTTTTTTTTTTAAATCATCAATTTGTATACCGGTGCTGAAAGCAGTCCGGTCACTAAGTACAAATGCCCGACCAGGTAACTACTAAGAAACTGTTCGCCAAAACTACTAAGAGTCTGTTGGAAACACTGAAGCCTACGATAAATGACCGTGCTGAACACATAACGGGTAGCTACTGTGGGGATATAACGCCAACCTCGATGCAGAAGAAGAAACAAATAGAAACTTATCTACAAAGAACAGCCTCGCGGGATATAGGATAGGAGTGACCCTAGCCTTAGGAAGCCTGGGGTGGAGCAGATGCAACACCAGCAGGAGATAACTAACAAGGGCGGGGGCGCCCAAGTCCAGCAGCCAAGACCAGCGGTACCAGCTCTCCCTGGTTCCCACATACTCAACACCGTTCGTAACGTGGCCCAGGTCCTGGGTGAAGGTAGTGAGTCGAACACCGAAGCAAGTGGCAACAAGCCCCGCCGAAACGGCCTACCCCAGCATAGCTAAACAACCACGAGCCAAGCGGATAATTGGCCCATGCCAATCAAGACCGCCAAACAAAGATTCCCCCACAATGCCCAACGTCAGTTGTCAACCGATGCCCGCAAGGGGAGCCAAGCGGAAGGCGAACACTTTGGGTTCATCTCCAAAATGAGTGAAGGTAGCACAACGTGGTTGGCTGCCTAACCTCGCAAGTCCTGGGGGACGATAAGTCCTTTGCAGGTGAGGATATGCGGGTTTCCCAAGGACACCCACACGGGCACGATGTATGACCATCGTTAAGATTGAACCGGGAATAATAAGACCCGATGGGCGCATGATTCAGAATACACCTACACATGCGTGCGTAGAGCTGTGGAGAGCTCATATTCGTGAAGTGAACCCAGGGGTTGTCTTTGCCCCCAGGCTGTGCAACGGCCCCGTCGACCGTTTTGAGTTGGAGAAAATTCCTTCCCTCGATATTCGGGGGTCCTGGAATAAGACATTCCAGGAAGCGCCGCGAGAGAGGGCAGCCTGCATACGAAAGCTGTCAAATGATGTAGCTGGGCGTGGACCCAGAGCGACTTTGAGTTCGGTTGCGTACTCATGTGCCTTGTAATGCAAGTCCCACTGCAATTGCGAGGGGATGTACACAAAGGTGATTGATTGGCCATCCTTGCGGGTGAACTAAGTCTGAAGAGCCTCACAGACAGCCACAGAGTGGCCCTGTCCGGAGTGGATGGAAGGATCAACAGCTCGACGGGCAGATGCCATCGAGTCTGTGAAAATGAAAATGTCCGTGCAGTTGTCACGTGAAGTCGCATTGACAATAGCAGAACAAATAGCATAAAGCTCCGCATCAGGGGCGGTGACTTTGTCTGCAACATGTCTAGCGCGCCAGCGCTCAACTCCGCCGCTGAACAGGATGGAGAGACAACACCATTGTCTATTCAGCTGGTTTTGGGAGTGTGATGATCAATCCGGTGATAGAGGGTCAGGAATCGCATTCTGTAGAGCTTACACGAAGTTTTGCATGTCCCCCTGCTGCGCAACAATCTATTGGCTTGTTTATACCTTACCAAACACAAAGGCATCCGCATGGAAGTGAATGAGACCACCATTTTCTTTAAACGCGATGGAATGACGCTCTTCACCGCTACAGTCACCTCGCAAAATTGTGGCATTCTAGATGCATCCACTGAGCCAATTTCCGAATGTGCAAGCGCAGCTTCAACTCTCCCAATGGACATCAATCTTTGGCATTGTCGCTGCGTGCACCACAGTCATGCTACAATCAAGCAATTGATACACGGCGATCTCGTATTTGGACTCGTCGTTACCTCCAAAGATCAGCCCGATCCGATTTGCGAGGCATGTCTGGCAGGCAAAATGACATCTGCACCATTTCCCAGTTCCACAAGAGAATCACTTGAACCACTTGAGCTCATCCATTCTGACCTTCATGGACCTCTCCCTGTTGCCAGTCTGGAGGGATACCGCTATTGGATCACTTTCCTTGATGACTGTACCAAGCTGCATGCTGTACTGTTCTTAAAGCGAAAGAGCAACGCTTTTGAGGCTTTTAAGACGTTCAAAGCTTATGCAGAGAACCAGCTGAATGCTAAAATGAAGGCTATTCAAGATGACAAGGCTGGGGAATATATGTCAGCTGCATTCATCAAATTCACTGATCAGTGCGGCATTGTACGACATCCCAGCACCAGGAACAGACCCCAGCAGAATGGAGTTGCAGAGCGGGCAAATCACACCATTTCTGACCATGCTACTGCTATGTTGGATGAATCCAATCTCCCTGCGTTGTTTTGGGTCCTGGCTGTCTCTACTTATGTCCATGTGTCAAATTGGCTCCCTACTGCGCCTCTGCCTGCTACAACGCCCCTATACTGCTTGGTACATGAAGAAATCTGATATTAGCCATTCTCGGGTGTTTGGGTGCACTGCATATGTCTAGGTCTCCCGGAGGACTGGAAGCTTTACCGAAAGGCGGTTAAAAACGCCAAACGGGTTTTCTTTGATTCCAGAATCACAGAAATATCCAGTACCAACAAGCGCACTTGGGACCTCATGTCTTGGGTCCAACAGCGCAAGTTACCCCCGTGCGAGGCTATTCAATATCAGGGGCAGCCTTGCCACGCCCTTCCCTCAGCTGTGGGATGCTCTCCACAACACTTACAACTCGGGCGTCGGACCGCGCGTTTGACATCGACATTCTCGACTCCATCCCCAACATGCCTGTTCGGGGATGGGTCCCATTCTCTGCACTTGAGATGCGAGAAGCTTTGGCTTCTTGCTCCAATGTGTCGGCCCCAGGGCCAGACCACATCAAGTGGTCTCATCTTAAGATGTTGATGCGTGGTCCCACCCACGTCTTCACCGTCTTGCTCGCGCTTCGCCAATGCCTGCCTCCGGGTTGGGCACTGGCCTAAGCACTTCAAGGAGTCCATGTCGGTTATCATCTCGAAACCGAACAAGCCCTCCTACTCTGCTCCAAAGGCATTCAGGCCAATTGTTCTCCTGAACACCGTTGGTAAACTGATTGAGAAAATGCTTTCCAATCGCATACAGTTCGACGGGCGTCGCTTCAGACATCTTCCACCCAAATCAGATCAGAGGGATCTGTCAACGATCCACCGAAGATGCTGGCCTCATTCTGATGCACATAGTGCATGCTGGGTGGGCCAAGAGACACAAGACTAGCGTCATTGCCTTTGATGTTGCTTCAGTTCTTCCCGTCACTTAACCATGAGGTTCTCATGGCTATTCTCCGGAAGCTAGGGTTGAGCAACAATGTCGTTAAATTTTTCTCCCATTACTTGGTTGGCCGGCTCTACGCAGTATGCGTGGGGTGACTTCATCTCTGACCTTCACCAGGCAGATGTAGGAGTGGGACAGGGCTCTGCCCTGTCCCCGGTCCTCTCTGCTCTTTACCTTACCCTCATTATGAGGCTGTTCGAGCTGGATCCACTCACTCGTGGGTGTTTCCTGCTTTCATATGTCGATGATGGCACTCTCGTGGTGCAATCAAAGTCCTTTCTCGATAACTGTGAAGCCCTTAAACGGGCTTATGGTGTCATATTCGAACTGTTCAAGAAATTTGGACTTGCACTGGAGCACGATAAGTCGGAAGTATTCCACTTCGACCGCTCGCACTCCAAAGACAATCCCCCTGTCGATCAAGGATATGCTCCGTATACCGGCGCGACCCCTCTCAAACCCAAGCTGTATTGGCAGTACTTGGGTTTCTACTTTGATTGCAAGCTCACCTTTACTGAGCATGTCCGATACTACTCCACCAAGGCTTTATCTACCATTAAGGCGATGAAGATGCTTGGTAGTTCCACTCGAGGTCTGCGCCCTGTCCAGAAGTGCATCCTCTATCACGCCTACGTACTTCCCATAGTTACGTATGGCTTTTGTCTCTCGTACTTTGCAGCTGCTCGCTGCAAAGGTACCCTTCATCATCTCTCTACAATGCAGTGTTCTGCTGCATTATGGATTACTGGTGCATTCTGCACCTCTCCAACTGGTGGAGTGGAGGGCCTTGCGGGCCTCCCCCCATCAATCTTCTTCTTTGCCATCTGTCCGAGCGAGCCGATTATCGGTTTGCCACTTTGACCCCGACCCATCCTGTGAGAGCTTTCCTCTCTCGCTTTAATTGCGGCACTATAGCGCTGCACCCTACTCTTCGATCCAGACCATGTCTGAACGGGAGATCTTCCGCACTAGTGGGACTCTTTTGAGTCTGACACTAATGTTCTTGCTCTGACGAAGACCCTACTCCCGATGAACCCGCTCTCCAGACCAGGTGTTCGATTTATGGACGGCTTTGCGGACCAAGTCCATTTCGATGACTGCAAGGTTTCTCGCGGTGATGCTGACAAGGAATTAAAGCAACGCACCAAACACCTCGATAAGCTCCGGGATAAGATCTCGAAGAACATTGGGACCTACTACGCAGGGACAGATGCCAGTCTGCCCCTCTCCAGACGGTATCAAGCCATTGCGGCCTCCATCCTGTTCAGCGGCGGAGTCAAGCGCTGGTGCGCTAGACATGTCGCGAGGCGAAGTCATCGCCCCTGATGCGGAGCTATATGCAATCCGTTCTGCAATTGTCAATGCGACCTCAGCGTGATGACTGCATGGACATCTTCATTTTCACAGACTCAATTTTTTTTTTTTTTTTTTAAATCATCAATTTGTATACCGGTGCGCGAAAGCAGTCCGGTCGCTAAGTACAAATGCCCGACCAGGTAACTACTAAGAAACTGTTTGCCGAAACTACTAAGAGTCCGTTGGAAACACTGAAGCCTACAATAAATGACCGTGCTGAACACATAACGGGGTAGCTACTGTGGGGATATAACGCCAACCTCGATGCAGAGTAGGAAACAAAAAGCTGAACCTAACTACAAAGAACAACCTCACGGGATATAGGCTAGGAGTGACCCTAGCCTTAGGAAGCCTGGGGTGGAGCGGATGCAGCACCAGCAGGAGATAACTAACAAGGGGGGCGCCCAAGTCCAGCAGCCGAGATGAGCGGTACCAGCTCTCCCTGGTTCCCGCATACCGACGCCATTCGTAGCGGCCTAGGTCCTGAGTGGGGTAGGTGAGTCGAACACCAATGCCAGTGGTGAGCCAAGCCCCGCCGAAATGGCCCTTCCCCAGGGATTCTCAAACAACCACGAGCCAAGCGGATAATTGGCCCATGCCAATCAAGACCGCCAAACAAAGATTCCCCACAATGCCCAACGTCAGTTGTCAACCGGCGCCCGCAAGGGGAGTCGAGCAGAAGGCGAACGCTTTCGGGTTCATCTCTAAAAATGAGTGAAGGTAGCACAACGTAGTCGGCTGCCTAAGCTCGCAAGTCCTGGGAGAACGATAAGTCCTTTTACAGGTGAGGATATGCGTGCGGGTTTCCCAAGGACACCCACACGGGCACAATGTATGACCATTGTTAAGATTAAATCGGGAATAGTAAGACCCGATGGGCGCATGATTCAGAATACACCTACACATGCGTGCGTAGAGCTGTGGAGAGCTCATGTTCACGAAGTGAACCCAGGGGTTGTTTCACAGACTCGATGGCATCTGCCTGTCGAGCTGTCGATCCCTCTATCCACTCCAGACAGGGCCACTCTGTGGCTGTCTGTGTGGCTCTTCAGACTTGGTTCACCCGCAAGGATGGCCAGTCAATCACCTTTGTGTACATCTCCCTCGCAATTGCAGTGGGACTTGCACTACAAAGCACACGAGTACGCAACTGAACTCAAAGTCGCACTGGGCCCACACCCAGCTACATCATTTGACAGCCTTTGTAGGCAGGCTGCCCTCTCAGCGGAGCTTCTTGGAATGTTCTGTTCCAAGAACCCGAATATCGAGGGATGGAATTTTCTCCAACTCAAAACGGTCGACGGGGCTGTTGCACAACCTGGGGGCAAAGACAACCCCTGGGTTCACTTCGCGAACATGAGCTCCCCACAGCTCTCACGCACACATGTGTAGGTGTATTCTGAATCATGCGCTCATCGGGTCTTATTATTCCCGGTTCAATCTTAACGATGGTCATACATTGTGCCTGTGTGGGTGTCCTTGGGAAACCCGCACGCACATCCTCACCTGCAAAAGGACTTATTGTCCTCCCAGGACTTGCGAAGCTTAGGCAGCCAACTACGTTGTGCTACCTTCACTCATTTTTGGAGATGAACCCCAAAGTGTTCGCCTTCCGCTTGGCTCCCCTTGCGGGCGTCAGTTGACAACTGACATTGGGCATTGTCAGGGGAATCTTCATTCAGCGGGTTGATTGGCATGGGCCAATTATCTGCCTGGCTCGTGGTTGTTTGAGAATCCCTGGGAAGGGCCGTTTTGGCGGGCTTGGCTTGCCACTGGCATCAGTGTTCGACTCACCTACCCCACTCAGGACCTAGGCTGCATTACGAATGGCGTCGGTATGCGGGAACTAGGGAGAGCTGGTACCGCTAGTCGGCTGCTGGACTTGGGCGCCCTTGTTAGTTATCTCCTGCTGGTGTTGCTTCCGCTCCACCCCAGGCTTCCTAAGGCTAGGGTCACTCCTAGCCTATATCCCGCGAGGTTGTTCTTTGTAGATAGGTTCATTCCTCTGTTTCCTACTCTGCATCGAGGTTGGCATTATATCCCCACAGTAGCTACCCTGTTATGTGTTCAGCACGGTCATCTATCATAGGCTTCAGTGTTTCCAACGGACTCTTAGTAGTTTTGGCGAACAGTTTCTTAGTAGTTACCTAGTCAGGCATTTGTACTTAGTGACCGGATTGCTTTCAGCGCACCGGTATACAATTGATGATTTTTTTTAAAAAAAAACAAAAAAAAAAAAAAAACTGCATATGTCTATATTCAGCGAGACAAGCGCAAATCACTGCAATCGCATACAGAGAAGTGTATCTTTGTTGGGTATCCATCTGGGTACAAGGGTTGGCAGTTTTACAATCCAGTCACAAAGAAGTTCATTATCTCAGAACGAGCTATCTTCGATAAAAGGAGCTTTCCAGGCCTCAAACAGATGTCTCCAGTGAGCCTGACGCCTGTAGGCACTCCTGTGACCTTCCCTGATGTACCAGATTCCGGGGGGATGACAACTTTCACTCCTGAGCCCGAAATTGTGCCAAACGACCCAAATGTGATACCACAGCCTCAACTCGCACCCAACGACGTTTCCTTTCGGCCTCCTCAGCCGCCAGTTGCACCGCCTCAGCCTGATAATGCACAAATCATCCCAATTGTCCCAGAACATGTTAAAGGTGGCGAGTTCAGAAACGTGCGAGACAGCTGTGGTCTGAGTTTTGTGGTCACACTGTATCAGACAGAGTGGCAATGAGGGCCTGAAGTCCAAAGTGAGTAACTGAGTGTATTGAGACTGAACTATGCTATCTACTTGCCTGAAGTCCGAAGTGAGTAACTAAGGAGTTCAAGCAGTGTGCTACAGCTACATAGGTGTCTGTCATGTGATCCCATCAGTCTGAGTCTGAAATATCAATTCTAACATCTGCACCTCGCCGATTGGTGGAGTGGAGGCCCTGGTGGGCCTCCCTCCCATCAATCTCCTTCTTCACCGTCTGTCTGAGTGAGCTGATTATCGGTTTGCCACCCTGACCCTGACACATCCCGTGAGAGCCTACCTCTCTTGCTTTAACTGCGGCACTATCGCTGCCGCATCCCTCCCTTCGATTCAGACTATGTCTGAACCGGAAATCTTCCACACTAGTGGGACTCTTTTGAGTCCGACACTAATGTTCTTGCTCTGACAGAGACCCTACTCCCAATGAACCCGCTCTCCAGACCGGGTGTTCGACTAATGGACTGCTTTGCGGACCAAGTCCATTTCGATGACTGCAAGATTTCTCGTGGCGATGCCAACAAGGAATTGAAGCAGCGCACCAAACACCCTCGACAAACTTGACAAACTCTGGGATAAGATCTCGGAGAATATCGGGACATATTATGCAGGGACAGACGTGAGTCTGCCCCTCTCAGGACGGTATCAAGCCATTGCGGCCTCCATCCTGTTCAGCGGCGGAGTCAAGCGCTGGCACGCTAGACATGTCGCAGGCAAAGTTACCGCCCCAGATGCGGAGCTCTATGCCATTCGTTCTGCAATCGTCAATGCGACTTTGCATGACGATTGCACGGACATTTTCATCTTCACAGACTCAATGGCTTCCGCCCGTCGAGCTGTGGATCCTTCTATCCACTCCAGTCAGGGCCACTCTGTGGCTGTCTGTGAGGCTCTTCAGACTTGGTTCACCCGCAAGGATGGCCAGTCAATCACCTTTGTGTACGTCCCCTCACGATTGCAGTGGGACTTACATTACAAAGCACACGAGTACGCAACCGAACTCAAAGTCGCACTGGGCCCACACCCAGCTACATCATTTGACAGCCTTCGTATGCAGGCTGCCCTATCTCAAGGGGGCCTCCTGGAATGCCTTATTCCAGGACCCCAAATATAGAAGTCGGAACTTTCTCCAACTTAAGATGGTTGACGGGGCCGTTGCACAGCCCGGGGGCAAGGATAACCCCTGGGTTCATTTTGCAAACATGAGCTCTCCGCAGCTCTACGCACGCATGTGTAGGTGTATTCTGAATCATGCGCCCATCGGGTCTTATTATTCCTGATTTAACCTCAACGATGGTCATACATCGTGCCCGTGTGGGTGTCCTTGGGAAACCCGCACGCACATCCTCACCTGTAAAGGACTTATCGTCCCCCAGGACTTGCGAGCTTAGGCAGCCAACCACGTTGTGCTACCTTCACTCATTTTTGGAGATGAACCCAAAAGCGTTCACCTTCCGCTTCGGCTCCCCTTGCAGGCGCCGGCTGACAACTGACATTGGGCATTGTGGGGGAATCTTCGTTCAGCGGTTGTGATTGGCATAGACCAATTATCCGCTTGGCTCGTGGTTGTTTGGCTATGCTGGGGTAGGCCATTTCGGGCGGGCTTGTTTGCCACTCGCTTCGGTGTTCGACTCACTGTTAAAACTGCATTTCATACTTCTATCTATAGATCACATGATCTGATCTTTATCATGATTACATCAGCATTGTTGATCTTTATCTATTTGATGCTCCAGATCTTTATCTTGATTCTTATCATCTATATGATGTCTATCAACTTCCTTTTGGGTTTAGATCTGTACCACATAGTATATAAAGACTTGTAGTTCAGTGCCAGAAGTCCCCAGTTACTCATTTAGGACTTCAGGCAAGTAGTTAGGTCTTATGTCTAATATAACCAGTTACTCACTTAGGACTTCAGACGCTTATAGCTCGCTTTGTCCCTGCTCCCATAGTTCTATAACTTGGTAGCCGAGTGTCTCACGTGTTCCCAAGCTCGCCTGCTTTATCACTCACTACCTTCACCCAGGACCTGGACCACGTTACGAATAGTGTCAAGTATGTGGAAACCAGGGAGAGCTGGTACCGCTGGTCTCGGCTGCTGGACTTGGGCACCCCCACCCTTGTTAGTTATCTCCTGCTGGTGTTGCTTCCGCTCCACCCCAGGCTTCCTAAGGCTAGGGTCACTCCTAGTCTATATCCCATGAGGTTGTTCTTTGTAGATAAGTTTCTTTTTGTTTCTTGTTCTGCATCGAGGTTGGCGTTATATCCCCACAGTAGCTACCCCGTTATGTGTTCAGCACGGTCATTTATTGTAGGCTTCAGCATTTCCAACAGACTTTTAGTAGTTTCGGCGAACAGTTTCTTAGTAGTTACCTGGTCGGGCATTTGTACTTAGCGACCGGACTGCTTTTGGCGCACCGGTATACAATTGATGATTTTTTTTTTAAAAAAAAAAAAAGGACGGAGCTGTGATTGATAGAGCGGTCAAGCAGCTTGCTGAACACTTCAAATGCAGAGATCTTGGTCCGACGGAGTTCCTGCTTGGTGTAGGCATCACCAGAGATCGCAAATTGTGCACAATCGCTCTACATCAATGCCAGTTCATTCTAGACATTCTAGAACGCTACAACATGACCGATTGCAGTCCTGTGTTGACTCCTATGATTCCTGGCACTGTTCTGACCAAGGAAATGGGCGCTTCGTCACAAGAAGATTTGCAATTCATGCAAAATGTTCCCTATCTCAGCTTTATTGGTTCGCTTCAATATCTCGCCTCCATGACCCGCAGTGACATTGCACATGTTGTTGCCTATCTGGCACACTTTAACAGCAATCCTGATCCGAAGCACTGGGCAGCAGTCAAACATCTATTGCACTATTTGAAGGGTACGCTTGATCACAAGTTGCACTACTCTGGCGAGCTGGGTCTAGATATGTTCAGCACCTACTGCGATGCGTCTCATGGCGACTGCAAAGACACCGGATGCTCTACAGGTGGTTATGTGACGATTATGGCTGGTGGTGCCATTGGCTAGAGCAGCTAACTGCAAGGAATTGTTGCGCTTTCTACCACTGAAGCAGAGTTCATTGCAGCTGTTGAAGCAGGCAAGGAGATAGCATGGATGCACAACATTCTGCGCGAATTTGGCTACCACATTGATAAGCCTTCGACTCTTCACATTGACAACCAATCATCCTTTCTTGTTCCGGTACTGCCACGTATCCACCGTGAGAAATTTCTGCTCATCGTCGCAAACATTCTACACAAAGCTTTATTTGGGTAACCACCCCCAGCATTACCACCATTGGCAGCATTAGCTTTGGGTGTCCAAAGTTATGCCGCCTAAACAGCAACCCACAAGGCCACCGTCCCTGTTTCGGTCGGTGACCTCCTCAGCCAGATCCCCTGCAGCTCAACCTTTGTCAACTGCATCCCCGGTCCCTACAGCGGGCGCCTCCCGCTGTTCGAGATACCTATAGTCAAGGCCCAGTCCCCGGTTCGCGTGGGGCATGCACCGCCAAACCCAGTTGCTCTGCCACGTCTTCAAGCAGTCGTCTCATTATTGCACTCCCACAGTTACTGCCAGGGACAACACCGCCCAGCCCTCTGACGCTCCTTCGCCGGGCGAGGTCTGAGGACAAAGATATGGAGGACTCCCCCTCATACCTATCACTCAGTTATGGAGATTCCGATGTGGTAGAAGATAGTCAAAGGATTATGGGAGCACTCAGGACAATCATTGGGTATGTCAATTCTACTCACATCGACCTTTATTCATCCCCTATGGGGGCATCTCTGGCTCAAGCGGTGGTTGATTTCACCTGTGATGCCTTCAATGGGGACCTGGGCACCACGCCCACTCCCAAGAACATCCTCCCAATCCATGCAATTGCGGAGATCTTCACTGCAGAAGATGACACCATTCAAAGGCCACTGGCCATCGGGTCCTACTTCCCCAGACCCTCTCCGCATCTCCTCCCCCCCCCGCTTGGTCTGACCACGGTGGTGCTGGCGATGACGACATCATTATGACCCCGGCTGAACCTGTTCGCTCCTCTCGTAGGAGCGCTGTAAGCCAGGCCTCCTGTTCGAGCACAGCAGGACAAAGGGAAAGGGCGGGCTGATAAGCCTCCTCCTCCTCCCCCTGCTCCTCCCCAACCCCGCCCCTCCCGGCCAAGAAACCAGTCGTGCCCAATCGGAGGCCCCCTCCAGTGCCTCCCTCCTCCTCCCGCCCCGTGTGTCCTGCCCCGTGTTCCTATGCTGAGGCCGCTTGCAAGAAGGCGCATATCCAGCAGCCAGCTACGCCGGCTGCTCCTCTGTCCTGCCCCCCTCCCGCGAAGGGTAGGAGGATCCTGGACTACACTTCACACGGCCCATCAAGGCGCCAGATGCTCATCGACATGGGAGATCATGCAAAAGACACTAATCTCACCACCCTGTTCAAGGACCTGTCTGCAGACGTCCTCCTCCGCCAGGGCCTTCATGTTAAGGTCCTTGGTGTTGAAGTTGCATACGATGGGTACTCCGTACCCACCAACAAAGTTCCCAGCGAAGCGCAACACGGAGATTCTCCGTGGTGCGGTCACCACTCACTTCAAGACCCACTACAAGTTTACGCCGTGGGTTGGCATGCCCACGTCCAAGTCGTTCTTACAAATTGTTGACATTCCTCGGTTCCAAGGTACTCATTATGACCTGGATCACCTCACTGAACAGGAAGAGATTGCTGCAGCACTCAAAGCCTCTCCCATTTGGTCTTCATCGCACATTCTATGCGGGGATCCCCGCTGTAGTTTGCACTTCCAAGGCAAGCACCACCGCCACTGCTTTCTTTGGCATCTGGGACACCGCCTCCGGTGCCCGTGCTCGCCAGCTCGTCGACAAACAGTTCATGTTCATGGGTCGCCTCCTCTGGATACGTTCTAGCTCAAAGAGCTCCGGCATCCCCCTCTGCACTCGGTGTTGGAAGTGGGGCCATGCAGTTGGTCGCTGCCATGCAGCTGCCGCCAAATGTCCACGATGCTCTGGTCCTCACAAGCTGGAGGAGCATTGTGCCGTTGCAGGCTGCTGCAAAGGCAATCTGAAGGTGGACCCCCTCAGGCACCTATGCCTGGTGGAGAGCCCTGCCCTCACACCCCTCGCTGCCCAAATTGTGGAAAGAATCACGGTGCCCATGAGCGCGCTTGCGTGTTCTGGAATCACAGGTTCGATCAGCTTTGGCATGTCGAGAAATATTGTCAGGTACGAGCGAATTCCTTCACGCACCATCAATCCCTAACCAGCAGTTTTTATTTTATTTTTATTTTTTTTAAATCATCAATTTGTATACCGGTGCTGAGAGCAGTCCGGTCGCTATATACAAATGCCCGACCAGGTAACTACTAAGAAACTGTTCGCCGAAATTACTAAGAGTCCGTTGGAAACACTGAAGCCTACGATAAATGACCGTGCTGAACACATAACAGGGTAGCTACTGTGGGGATATAACGCCAACCTCGATGCAGAAGAAGAGACAAAAAGAGACTTATCTACAAAGAACAACCTCGCGGGATATAGGATAGGAGTGACCCTAGCCTTAGAAAGCCTGGGGTGGAGCAGATGCAACACCAGCAGGAGATAACTAACAAGGGCGGGGGGTGCCCAAGTCCAGCAGCCAAGACTAGCAGTACCAGCTCTCCCTGGTTCCCACATACTCAACGCCGTTCGTAACGTGGCCCAGGTCCTGGGTGAAGGTAGTGAGTCGAACACCGAAGCAAGTGGCAAACAAGCCCCGCCGAAACGGCCTACCCCAGATCAGCTAAACAACCACGAGCCAAGCGGATAATTGGCCCATGCCAATTGAGACCGCCGAACGAAGACTCCCCCCACAATGCCCAACGTCAGTTGTCAACTGACGCCCGCGAGTGGGAGCCGAAGCGGAAGGCGAACGCTTTTGGGTTCATCTCCAAAAATGAGTGAAGGTAGCACAATGTGGTTGGCTGCCTAAGCTCGCAGGTCCTGGGGGGACGATAAGTCCTTTTGCAGGTGAGGATATGCGTGCGGGTTTCCCAAGGACACCCACACAGGCACGATGTATGACCATCGTTAAGATTAAATCGGGAATAATAAGACCCAATGGGCGCATGATTCAGAATACACCTACACATGCGTGCGTAGAGCTGTGGAGAGCTCATGTTCGCAAAATGAACCCAGGGGTTGTCTTTGCCCCCAGGCTGTGCAACGGCCCCGTCGACCGTTTTGAGTTGGAGAAAGTTCCTTCCCTCGATATTCGGGGTCCTGGAACAGAACGTTCCAGGAAGCGCCTTGAGAGAGGGCAGCTTGCATGCGCAGGCTGTCAAATGATGTAGCTGGGCGTGGGCCCAGTGCGACTTTGAGTTCGGTGGCGTACTCATGTGCTTTGTAATGCAAGTCCCACTGCAGTTGTGAGGGGACGTACACGAAGGTAATCAACTGGCCATCCTTGTGGGTGAACCAAGTCTGAAGAGCCTCACAGACAGCCACAGAGTGGCCCTGTCTGGAGTGGATAGAGGGATCAACAGCTCGACGGGCAGAAGCCATCGAGTCTGTGAAAATGAAAATGTCCGTGCAGTCGTCACGCGAAAGTCGCATTGATGATTGCAGAACGAATGGCATAAAGCTCCGCATCTGGGGTGGTGACTTTGCCTGCGACATGTTGGGCGCGCCAGCACTCGACTCCGTCGCTAAACAGGATGGAGGCCGCAATGGCTTGATACCGTCCTAAGAGGGGCAGACTTGCGTCTGTCCCTGCATAGTAGGTCCCGATGTTCTCCAAGATCTTGTCACGGAGCTTGTCGAGGGTGTTTGGTGCGCTGCTTTAATTCCTTGTCAGCATCGCCACGAGAAATCTTGCAGTCATCGAAATGGACTTGGTCCGCAAAGCGGTCCATAAGTCAAACACCCGGTTGTGAAAGCGGGTTCATCGGGAGTAGGGTCTCTGTCAGGGCAAGAACATTAGTGTCGGACTCAAACAGAGTCCCACTAGTGTGGAAAATTTCCGGTTCAGACATAGTCTGGATCGAAAGGGAGGGATGCGGTGCGATAGTGCCACAGTTGAAGCCGAAGAGGAAGGCTCTCACAGGATGTGTCGGGGTCAGGGTGGCAAACCAACAGTCGGCTTGCTCAGATAGACAATGAAGAAGAAGATAGATGGGGGGAGGCCCACAAGGGCCTCCACACCACCAGTCGGAGAAGTGCGGAAAGCACCGGTAATCCACAATGCAGTAGAACACTGCATTACAGAGAGATGATGGAGGGCACCTTTGCAGCGAAGCGGCTGCAAAGTACCAGAGATGAAAGCCATACGTAACTATAGGAAGTACGCAGGTGCGATAAAGGACGTGCTTCTGAACAGGGCGCAGTCCTCGAGTGGAGCTACCAAGCATCTTCATTGCCTTAACAGTTGACAAAGCCTTGGTGGAGTAGTATCGGACATGCTCAGTAAAGGTGAGCTTGCGATCAAGTAGAAACCCAAGTACCGCCAGTACAGCTTGGGTTTGAGAGGGGTCGCGCTGGTATACGGAGCATAACCCAGATCAACAGGGGGATTGTCTTTGGAGTGCAAGCAGTCGAAGTGGAATACTTCAGACTTGTCGTGCTCCAGTGCGAGTCCAAATTTCTTGAACAGTTCGAAGATGACACCGTAAGCCCATTTAAGGGCTTGACAGTTATCGAGAAGGGACTTTAATTGCACCACCAGAGTGCCATCATCAACATATGAAAGCAGGAAACACCCACGAGTGAGTGGATCCAGCTCGAAGAGCCTCATAATGAGGGTAAGGTAAAGAGCAGAGAGGACTGGGGACAGGGCTCCGCCCTGTCCCACTCCTACATCTGCCTGGCGGAGGTCAGAGATGAAGTCACCCCACGCATACTGCGTAGAGCGGCCGACCAAGTAATGGGAGAAAAATTTAACGACATTGTTGCTCAACCCTAGCTTCCGGAGAATGGCCATGAGGACGATAGTGGGAGAAGAATTTAACAACATTGTCGCTAAACCCCAACTTCCGAAGGATAGCCATGAGAACCTCATGGTTGAGCGACGGGAAGAACTGAGCAACATCAAAGGCAATGACGCTAGTCTTGAGTCCATTGGCCCACCCAGCACGCACCATGTGCGTCAGGATGAACCGGCATCTTTGGTGGATCTTTGACGGATCCCTCCGATCTGATTTGGGTGGAAGACGTCTGAAGCGACGCCGTCAAACTGTATGCGATTGGAAAGCATTTTCTCAATCAATTTACCAACGGTATTCAGGAGCACAATTGGCCTGAATGCCTTTGGAGCAGAATAGGAGGGCTTGTTCAGTTTTGGGATGATAACTGACATGGACTCCTTGAAGTGCTAGGCCAGTGCCCAACCCGGAGGCAGGCATTGGCGAAGCGTGAGGAAGACGGTGAAGACGTGGGTCGGACCACGCATCAACATCTTAAGATGAGACCACTTGATGTGGTCTGGCCCAGGGGCCGACACGTTGGAGCAAGAGGCCAAAGCCTCCCACATCTCAAGTGCAGAGAATGGGACCCATCCCCAAACAGGCATGTCGGGGATGGAGTCTAGAATGTCGATGTCGAACGTGCAGTCCGACACCGAGTTATAAGTGTTGTGGAGAGCATCCCACAACTGAGGAAGAAGCGTGGCAAGGCTGCCCTTGATATTGAATTGCCTTGCACGGGGGTAACTCGCACTGCTGGACCCAAGACATGAGGTCCCAAGTGCGCTTGTTGATAATGGATATTTCTGTGATTCTGGAATCAAAGAAAACCCATTTGGCGTTTTTGACCGCCTTTTGGTAAAGCTTCCAGTCCTCTGGGAGACCATGTTCCTGGTAAGCCTGAAGCGCTGACTGAGCACTCATCTGTCCACCATGGTTTTGAGCGCCTCGTAATAGTGACCTCTCTGGAGCAGGTTTCCCATGCTGCAGAGAACAAATCGGCGATAGCTTGTGCCACCATGTCAATCTGGTCGGGTGTGTTGAGGGGGAGCGTGTTTGTCCACTTTCATGGCAAACTCTCCCTCAATGACTCTGACAAATCGGATTTGCTCCTCTTTGTCGGCTTTGAGAGCTCTGCAGGTCGTAGCCCCAGAATCAGCAGAGATCGATAAGGTGGTAGCGAGTGGGATATGATCTGACTTCGCCCATGGCATTGTGCACCCGAGGGACCTGCGCCGTCAAGGTTTGGTCCGGTTGCACGAATACCAAGTCAATCACTGTAGAGCGAAAGGACGTCTTTATACTCCCCCACAGGTACCGATCGGAACCGGTTGGATTCTGACCGGTTCCAACTGGCATTTTATTTGGCAGTGTCCCTGCCAAATTAGCAGTAAAATGTCCAAATTTTTCTGACCGGATTCCGACTGGATTCCGATCGGAACCACCGGTACCGACCGGTTCCACTGTTAACAAGTCTGACCAAAATCTGATTGGAATCCGACCAGAATCCGACTGGAATCCAAGTGGAATTCATCAAATTTGAAACCCAATTAGACCCAATTCCGAGTGGAATCCAAGTGGTACCAAGCGGAACTATATTATGTCAGCATACTATTTACAGCTCAGCAAGTAATAACACAAAAAGTATACATAGATTTCAACAGTTTGTGACAAATTTGGTATTGTTAGAATTGTAAAATTGAGGAGAATATGTTTATGTAATAGTTATATAAAATTAAAAATTTTCTGGTAAAGAAATACCTATTTTTCATATAAATCTGTGCTTATATAATCTAAATGTCTTGAATAAAATTAATCTTTGTATTCCATTAATTTCTATTATTGTAACACTATTAATATATAGCTAACAGAGTGCTATTTTGTTGCAAAATGTAGTTTACAATATCTATATATATTTAAATTTACAGTATTTTGTATATTGAACATGCTGACATAATATTATGATAATGGTGTAATTACAGATGCATTGCCCTCAATTTTCTGATCATTTTGATATATAATATGTGGGTATAGCTTCAGAGGAAGTGCTAGAATATATTATTGGGTGTTGTAAAGAATAGTATATAATTCATAAAATGTTGATAATACCACAAGCAATAATAGTGTAGTTGGTAATGTGTGTGTAGAATTAATATATATGAAGCTGTTGGTTCAATTCCTGTTGAGTGCATTTTATAATTTCGCATTTATTACAAATATCATGTGATCTGAATGATTACTTAAGAGTTTATGTAAGAAATATTATGTAATACTGACTAAACAGACTATATCATGTGATTTCAATACATTATTTATAAGCTTATATAAGCAACTATTATGTAATGCTGACTAAGCATTGTATTATACACTGATTAAGTACATTATGAGAAATTCCGACCCGGTTCCGAGTGGGTCCGAGTGGATTCCGACCAGTTCCGATCAGTTCCGACTGGGTCCAAGTGGTTCCGACCGGTACCCGTGGGGCACTGTAAAGTACTGAGCAAAAGCCTTGGATGCAGGGGTAGAAGGTTGGCCCCGGGTTCACAAAAGGAGCCCGTTGCAAGCCTAGTTCCGCTGCAGTGTTAAGGAGTTGAGTGGCAACTCCTGGATGGCCAAGATGGCCTCCATCCCATTCCTGGGAGTGGATGTTAAAGCCCCCCATGTAGATGAAGGGCGGAAGTGAGGCCGTCTCCTCCGCAAGGAGAGAGCAGCCGTATGGGTTTCGTCCTGAGTAGACATTCATTAGATTATAGCTTTGTCTGTTTGTGAACAGGCTGAGAATTAACACATCGCGATGATCAATAAGTTCGCTGACGCATCGAGGGGGCGAAACTCCTTCAAGCGGTTAGACACATAGGCCATAACTCTTGGGGCGAGTATCGGGTTCAGGATTGCGTACCATAGGCAGCCAGGCTGGATGCAATGGGGCGCCCGATGACATCATCTCCAGACTTACAAGAAGTGGACGGTGCGGTGCGTACAAACCTCCAGGAGGTTCTTGGATAAAAACAATATCGTATGCTAATACAAAATGTTCGAGTATAGTTTCTACGCTTAGGCTGGACTTTGCGCGAATTGAAACTCAAAATTCTAACTGGAAGGTCCTGGACGGTTTGACTCATCCTAATGACTGCTGGTTAGGGATTGACGGTGCACGAAAGAATTTGCTTGTACCTGACAATATTTCTTGACATGCCAAAGCTGATCGAACCTGTGATTCCAGAACACGCAAAGCGCGCTCATGGGCACCGTGATTCTTTCCGCAATTTGGGCAGCGAGGGGTGTGAGGGCAGGGCTCCCCACCAGGCGTCAGTGCCTGTGGGGGTCCGCCGGATTGCCCTTGCAGCAGCCTGCAACGGCATGATGCTCCTCCAGCTTGTGAGGACCAGAGCATCGTGGACATTTGGCCGCGCCTGCGTGGCAGCGGCCGACAGGATGACCCCACTTCCAACACCGAGTGCAGAGGGGGACGCCCGGAGCTCTTCGAACTAGAACATATCCAGAGGGGGCGACCCCTGAACATGAACTGTTTGTCGACGAGCTGGCAAGCACGGGCACCGGAGGCGGTGTCCCAGATGTCAAAGAAAGCAGTGGCGGTGGTGCTTGCCTTGGAAGTGCGAACTACACGGGGATCCCCGCATAGAATGTGCGATGAAGTCCAGATGGGAGAGGCTTTGAGTGCCAAAGCAACCTCTTCCCGTTCGGTGAGATGATCCAGGTCATAATGAGTACCTTGGAACTGAGGAACGTCGACAATTCGTAAGAACAACTTGGACGTGGGCATGCCGACCCATGGCGTAAACTTGTAATGGGTCTTGAAATGAGCAGTGACCACGCCGCTGGAGGATCTCTGTGTCGTGTTCGCTGGGGACTTTGTCGGTGGGTACGGAGTACCCATCGTAGGCAACTTTAACACCAAGGACCTTAACATGAAGGCCCTGGCGGAGGAGGACGTCTGCAGACAGGTCCTTGAACAGGGTGGTGAGATTAGTGTCTTTCGCATGATCTCCCACGTTGATGAGCATCTGGCGTCTTGAAGGGCCATGTGCAGTGTAGTCCAGAATCCTCCTACCCTTGCAGGAGGGGGGGGCAGGACGGAGGGGCAGCCGGGCGTAGCTGGCTGCTGGATGTGTGCCTTCTGCGAGCGGCCTCAGCGTAAGAACGTGGGGCAGGACGCACGGGGCGGGAAGAGGAGGGAGGCACTGGAGGGGCCTCCGATTGGGCACGACCGGTTTCTTGGCCAGAGGGCGGGGTTGAGGGGGAGCAGGAGGAGGAGGAGGAGGCTTATCAGCCCACCCTTTCCCTTTGTCCTGCTGTGCTCGAATAGGAGGCCTGGCCTGCGCACTCCTACGAGAGGAGCAAACCAGTTTAGCCAGGGTCATAACAACGTCGTCATCACCAACACCGCCGTGGTCAGACAAAGCGGGGGGGAGGAGATGCGGAGAGGGTCTGGGGAAGTAGGACCGATGGCCAATGGCCTTCGAATGGTGTCCTCTTCTGCAGCAAAGATATCTGCAATGGCACGGATTGGGAGGATGTTTTCGGGAGTAGGCGTAGTGCCCAGGTCCCCATTGAAGGCGTCACAGGTGAAATCAACCACCGCTTGAGCCAGGGATGCCCCCATAGGGGACGAATGAAGGTCAATGTGAGTAGAATTGACATACCCAATGATCGTCCTGAGTGCTCCCATAATCCTTTGACTATCTTCCACCACATCAGAATCTCTGTAACTGAGTGATAGGTATGAGGGGGAGTCCTCCATATCTTTGTCCTCAGACCTCGCCCGGTGAAGGAGCGTCAGAGGGCTGGGCGGTGTTGTCCCTGGCAGTAACTGTGGGAGTGCGATAACGAGACGACTGCCTCGAAGACGTGGCAGAGCAACTGGGTTGGGTTGTGCGTGCCCCACGTGAAGCAGGGACCGGGCCTTGACTATAGGTATCTCGAACAGCAGCAGCGCCCGCTGTAGGGACTGGGGATGCAGTCGGCGAAGGTTGAGCTGCAGGGGATCTGGCTGAGGAGGTCACCGACCGAAATGGGGACGGTGGCCTTGTGGGTTGCTGTTTAGGCGGCATAGCTTGGTTGAACCAAGCTAGTACTACCGGTGGTGGTAATGCTGGGGATGGTTACCCAAGTAAAGCTTTGTGTAGAATGTTTGCGACGATGAGCAGAAATTTCTCATGGTGGATACGTGGCAGTACCGGAACAAGAAAGGATGTCCCTAACCAGCAGTCATTAGGATGAGTCAAACCGTCCAGGACCTTCCGGTTAGAATTCTGAGTTTCAACTGCGCAAAGTCCAGCCTAAGCGTAGAAACTATACTCGAGCATTTTGTATTAGCATACGATATTGTTTTTATCCAAGAACCTCCCTGGAGGTTTGTACTCACAGTCCACTTCTCATAAGTCTGGCGATGATGTTATTGGCGCCCCATTGCATCCAGCCTGGCTGCCTATGGTACGCAATCCTGAACCCGATACTTGCCCAAGGGTTATGGCCTATGTGTCTAACCGCTTGAAGGAGTTTCGCCCCTTGATGTGTCACGATCTTATTGATCATCGCGATGTGTTAATCCTCAGCCTGTTCGCAAACGGACAGAGCTATAACTTAATGAACGTCTATTCAGACTAACACCCATACGGCCGCTCTCCTCCTTGTGGAGGAGGCAGCCTCACCTCCGCCCTTCATCTACATGGGGGTGAATTCAACATTCATTCCCAGGAATGGGATGGAGGCCATCGCGGCCATCCAGGAGTTGCCACTCAACTCCTTAACACTGCAGCAGAATTAGGCATGCAACGGGCTCCTTTTGTGAACCCGGGGCCAACCTTCTACCCCCGCATCCAAGGCTTTTGCTCAACAGTGATTGACTTGGTATTCGTTCAACCGGATCAGACCCTGACAGCGCAGATCACCCGGGTGCACAATGCTCAGGGCGAAGTCGGATCATATCCCGCTTCGCTACCACTTTATCGATCTCTGCTGATTCTGGGGCCATGCCCCACAGAGCTCTCAAAGCCGATAAAGAGGAGCAAATCCAATTTGTCAGAGTCATTGAGGGAGAGTTTGCCATGAAAGTGGACAAACACGCTCCTCTCAACACACCCGACCAGATTGATGCGGTGGCACAAGCTATTGCTGATTCGTTCTCTGCAGCATGGGAAACCTGCTCCAGAGAGGTTACTATTATGAGGCGCTCAAAACCGTGGGTGGACGGACGAGTGTTCAGTTGCACTTCAGGCTTATCGGGAACATGGTCTCCCGGAAGACTGGAAGCTATATCAAAAGGCAGTCAAAAACGCCAAACGGGTTTTCTTTGATTCTAGGATCACAGAAATATCCATCACCAACAAGCGCACTTGGGACCTCATGTCGTGGGTCCAACAGTGCAAGTTACCACCGTGCGAGGCTATTCAATATCAGGGGCAGCCTTGCCATGCCCTTTCTCAGTTGTGGGATGCTCTCCAGAACACTTATAACTAGGCGTCGGACCACGCGTTCGACATCGACATTCTTGACTCTATCCCAGACATGTCGGTTCGGGGATGGGTCCCATTCTCTGCACTTGAGATGCGGGAGGCTCTGGCCTCTTGCTCCAACGTGTCGGCCCCTGGGCCAGACCACATCAAGTGGTCTCATCTTAAGATGTTGATGCGTGGTCCCACCCACATTTTCACTGTCCTACTTGCGCTCACCAATGCCTGCCTTAGGGTTGGGCACTGGCCTAAGCACTTCAAGGAGTCCATGTCGGTTATCATCCCAAAACCAAACAAGCCCTCCTACTCTGCCCCAAAGGCATTCAGGCCAATGGTGCTCCTGAATACCGTTGGTAAACTGATTGAGAAAATGCTTTCCAATCGCATTCAGTTTGACGGTGTCGCTTCAGATGTCTTCCACCCAAATCAGATCGGAGGGATCCGTCAAAGGTCCACCGAAGATGCCGGTCTCATCCTGACGCACATGGTGCGTGCTGGGTGGGCCAAGGGACTCAAGACTAGCGTCATTGCCTTTGATGTCGCTCAGTTCTTCCCATCGCTCAACCATGAAGTTCTCATGGCTATCCTCCAGAAGCTAGGGTTTAGCGACAATGTTGTTAAATTCTTCTCCCATTATCTGGTTGGTCGCTCTATGCAGTATGCATGGGGTGACTTCATCTCTGACCTTTGCCAGGCAGATGTAGGAGTGGGACAGGGGCGGAGCCCTGTCCCCAGTCCTCTCTGCTCTTTATCTTACCCTCATTATGAGGCTGTTCGAGCTGGATCCACTCACCTGTGGGTGCTTCCTGCTCTCATATGTCGACGATGGCACCCTTGTGGTGCAATCAAAGTCCCTGCTCGCCAACTGTGAAGCCCTTAAACGGGCTTATGGTGTCATCTTTGAATTGTTCAAGAAATTTGGACTCGCCCTAGAGCACGACAAGTCTGAAGTATTCCACTTCGACCGGTCGCACTCCAAAGACAATCCCCCTGTCGATCTGGGTTATGCTCCGTACACCGGCGTGACCCCTCTCAAACCCAAGCTGTATTGGCGGTACTTGGGTTTCTACTTGATCGCAAGCTCACGTTTACTGAGCATTTCCGATATTACTCCACTAAGGCTTTGTCTACCGTTAAGGCGATGAAGATGCTTGGTAGCTCCACTCAAGGCCTGCACCCTGTCCAGAAGCGCGTCCTCTATCACGCCTGCGTACTTCCCATAGTTACATATGGCTTTTGTCTGTGGTACTTTGCAGCTGCCCGCTGCAAAGGAGCCCTCCATCACCTCTCTACAATGCAGCGCTCAGCTGCATTGTGGATCACTGGTGCATTCCGCACCTCTCCAACTGGTGGAGTGGAGGCCCTCGTGGGCCTCCTCCCTATCAATCTTCTTCTTCGCCGTCTATCTGAGCGAGCCGATTATCGGTTTGCCACCTTGACCCCGACTCATCCTGTGAGGGCTTTCCTCTCTTGCTTCAATTGCGGCACTATCACGCTGCACCCTTCTCTCTCGATTCAGACTATGTCTGAACCAGAGATTTTCCGCACCAGTGGGACTCTTTTTGAGTCTGACACTAATATCCTTGCTCTGACGGAGACTTTACTCCCAATGAACCCGCTCTCCAGACCAGGTGTTTGACTGATGGACCGCTTTGCGGACCAAGTCCACTTCGATGACTACAAGATTTCTTGTGGTGACGCTGACAAGGAATTGAAACAGCATACCAAACACCTCGATAAGCTCCAGGACAAGATCTCGGAGAACATCGGGACCTACTATGCAGGGACAGACACCAGTCTGCCCCTCTCAGGACGGTATCAAGCCATTGCAGCCTCCATCCTGTTTAGCGGCAGAGTCGAAGCGCTGGCGCGCTAGACATGTCGCAGGCAAAGTCACCGCCCCAGATGCGGAACTCTATGCCATCCGTTCTGCAATTGTTAATGCGACTTGGCGTGACAACTGCACGGACATTTTCATTTTCACAGACTCGATGGCATCTGCCCATCGAGCTGTCGATCCCTCTATCCACTCTGGACAGAGCCACTCTGTGGCTGTCTGCGAGGCTCTTCAGACTTGGTTCACCCGCAAGGATGGCCAATCAATTACCTTTGTGTACGTCCCCCTCTAGCGATTGCAGTGGGACTTGCACTATAAAGCACACGAGTACGAATATCGAGGACGGAATTTTCTCCAACTCAAAATGGTCGACGGGGCCGTTGCACAACCCGGGGGAAAGACAACCCCTGGGTTCACTTTGCGAACATGAGCTCCCCACAGCTCTCACGCACACATGTGTAGGTATATTCTGAATCATGCGCCTATTGGGTCTTATTATTCCCAGTTCAATCTCAACGATGGTCATACATCATGCCTGTGTGGGTGTCCTTGGGAAACCCGCACACATATCCTCACCTGCAAAGGACTTATCGTCCTCCCAGGACTTGCGAGCTTTGGCAGCCAACCACATTGTGCTACCTTCACTCATTTTTGGAGATGAACCCAAAAGCGTTCGCCTTCCGCTTCGGCTACCACTGCGGGCGTCGGTTGACAACTGACGTTGGGCATTGTGGGGGGCGTCTTCGTTCGGCGGTCTTGATTGGCATGGGCCAATTATCCGCTTGCCCTCGTGGTTGTTTGGCTATGCTGGGGGTAGGCCGTTTCGGCGGGGCTTGTTTGCCACTTGCTTCGGTGTTCGACTCACTACCTTCACCCAGGACCTGGGCCACGTTACGAACGGCATTGAGTATGTGGGAACCAGGGAGAGCTGGTACTGCTAGTCTCAGCTGCTGGATTTGGGCGCTCTCCGCCCTTGTTAGTTATCTTCTGCTGGCGTTGCACCTGCTCCACCCCAGGCTTCCTAAGGCTAGGGTCACTCCTAGTCTATATCCCGCGAGGTTGTTCTTTGTAGATAGGATCTTTCTTTGCTTCTTTTCTGCATCGAGGTTGGCGTTATATCCCCACAGTAGTTACCCCGTTATGTGTTTAGCACGGTCATTTATTGTAGGCTTCAGTGTTTCCAACAAACTCTTAGTAGTTTCGGTGAACAGTTTCATAGTAGTTACCTGGTCAGGCATTTGTACTTAGCGACCGGACTGCTCTTGCGCACCGGTATACAAATTGATGATTTAAAAAAAAAAAAAAAAAACATTGACAACCAATCTGCGATCAGCGTATCCAAGAATCCTGAACACCATGGACGCATGAAGCACCTGGACCTGCGCTTCTACTGGCTGCACGACACAGTAAATGACAAGATGATCAACCCTACCTTCGTTTCAACTGATGAGCAAGTTGCAGACATTCTTACCAAGCCCCTGCCTGCTGCGAAGGTTGAGTTCTGCAGAGAGGAGATAGGGATTTATGTTTAGAGGATATTTCATTCTTTTATTTCTGAGACTGTTCAGATCACAGGGGGATGTTAGAATTGATATTTCAGACTCAGACTGATGGGATCACATGACAGACACCTATGTAGCTGTAGCACACCGCTTGAACTCCTTAGTTACTCACTTCGGACTTCAGGCAAGTAGATAGCATAGTTCAGTCTCAATACACTTAGTTACTCACTTTGGACTTCAGGCCCTCATTGCCACTCTGTCTGATACAGTGTGACCTCGAAACTCGGACCACAGCTGTCTCGCACGTTTCTGAACTCGCCACCTTTAACACATAATGAGGGTAAGGTAAAGAGCAGAGAGGACTGGGGACAGAGCGGAGCCCTGTCCCACTCCTACATCTGCCTGGCAAAGGTCAGAGATGAAGTCACCCCATGCATACTGCATAGAGCGACCAACCAGATAATGGGAGAAGAATTTAACAACATTGTCGCTAAACCCTAGCTTCCAGAGGATAGCCATGAGAACCTCATGGTTGAGCTGACGGGAAGAACTGAGTGACGTCAAAGGCAATGATGCTAGTCTTGAGTCCTTTGGCCCACCCAGCACACACCATGTGTGTCAGGACGAGACCGGCATCTTCGGTGGACCTTTGACGGATCCCTCCAATCTGATTTGGGTGGAAGATGTCTGAAGCGACACCGTCAAACTGAATGTGATTGGAAAGCATTTTCTCAATCAATTTACCAATGGTATTCAGGAGCACAATTGGCCTGAATGCCTTTGGAGCAGAGTAGGAGGGCTTGTTTGGTTTTGGGATGATAACCGACATGGACTCCTTGAAGTGCTTAGGCCAGTGCCCCACCCTAAGGCAGGCATTGGCAAGCGCAAGTAAGACGGTGAAGACGTGGGTGTGTTAAAACTGCATTTCATACTTCTATCTATAGATCAGGTGATCTCATTATGAGGCTGTTCAAGCTGGATCCACTCACTTGTGGGTGTTTCCTGCTCTCATATGTCGATGATGGCACTCTTGTGGTGCAATCAAAGTCCTTTTTCGATAACTGTGAAGCCCTTAAATGGGGCGTATGGTGTCATATTCAAACTGTTCAAGAAATTTGGACTCACACTGGAGCACAACAAGTCTGAAGTATTCCACTTGACCGGTCGCACTCTAAAGACAACCCCCTGTCGATTTGGGCTATGGTCTGTATACCGGCGCAACCCTTCTCAAACGCAAGCTGGATTGGCGGTACTTGGGGTTCTACTTCGATCGCGAAGCTCACTTTTACTGAGCATATCCAATATTACTCCACCAAGGCTTTGTCAACCGTTAAGGCAATGAAGATGCTTGGTAGCTCCACTCAAGGACTGCGCCCAGTTCAGAAGTGTGTCCTTTATCGTGCCTGCGTACTTCCCATAGTTACATATGGCTTTTGTCTGTGGTACTTCGCAGCTGCCCGCTGCAAAGGTGCCCTTCATTATCTCTCTACAATGCAGCGTTCAGCTGCACTGTAGATTACTGGTGCATTCCGCACCTTGCCGACTGGTGGGGTGGAGGCCCTTGCGGGCCTTCCCCCTATCAACCTTCTTCTTCGCCCGTCTGTCCGAGCAAGCCGACTACCGGTTTGCCACATTGACCCCGACCCATCCTGTGAGAGCCTTTGTTTTTTTTTTTAAAAAAAAATCATCAATTTGTATACCGGTGCGCGAAAGCAGTCCGGTTGCTAAGTACAAATGCCCGACCAGTTAACTACTAAGAAACTGTTCGCCGAAACTACTAAGAGTCCATTGGAAACACTGAAGCCTACGATAAATGACCGTGCTTAACACATAACGGGGTAGCTACTGTGGGGATATAACGCCAACCTCGATGCAGAACAGGAAGCTAAAACAGAACCTATCTACAAAGAACAACCTCGTGGGATATAGGATAGGAGCGACCATATCCTTAGGAAGCCTGGGGTGGAGCGAAAGCAACACCAGCAGGAGATAACTAACAAGGGCGGGGGGCCAAGTCCAGCGGCCAAGACTAGCGGTACCAGCTCTCCCTAGTTCCCGCATACCGATGCCATTCGTGAACGCCGGCCTAGGTCCTGAGTGGGGTAGGTGAGTCGAACACCGATGCCAGTGGCGAGCCAGTGACCCTATCCTTAGGAAGCCTGGGGTGAAGTGGATGCAGCACCAGCAGGAGATAACTAACAAGGGCGGAGGGCGCCCAGGTCCAGCAGCCAAGACTAGCGGTACCAGCTCTCCCTGGTTCCCACATACTCAACGCCATTTGTAATGTGGTCCAGGTCCTGGGTGAAGGTAGTGAGTCGAACACCGAAGCAAGTGGCAAACAAGCCCCGCCGAAACGGCCTACCCCCAGCATAGCCAAACAACCACGAAGTCAAGCGGATAATTGGCCCATGCCAATCAAGACCACCGGACGAGGACTCCCCCCACAATGCCCAACGTCAGTTGTCAACCCGACGCCCGCAGTGGGAGTCGAGCAGAAGGCGAACGCTTTTGGGTTCATCTCCAAAAATGAGTGAAGGTAGCACAATGTGGTTGGCTGCCTAAGCTTGCAAGTCCTGGGAGGACGGTAAGTCCTTTGCAGGTGAGGATATGCGTGCAGGTTTCCCAAGGACACCCACACGGGCACGATGTATGACCATTGTTAAGATTAAATTGGGAATAGTAAGATCCGATGGGTGCATGATTCAGAATGCACCTACACATGCGTGCGTAGAGCTGTGGAGAGCTCATGTTCACGAAATGAACCCAGGGGTTGTCTTTGCCCCCGGGCTGTGCAACGGCCCCGTCGACCGTTTTGAGTTGGAGAAAGTTCCGACCTCGATATTCGGGGGTCCTGGAATAAGACATTCCAGGAGGCGCTGCGAGAGAGGGCAGCCTGCATACAAAGGCTGTCAATGATGTAGCTGGGCGTGGGCCCAGTGCGACTTTGAGTTCAGTGGCGTACTCGTGTGCTTTGTAGTGCAAGTCCCACTGCAAGCGCTGAGGGGACGTACACAAAGGTGATTGACTGGCCATCCTTGCGGGTGAACCAAGTCTGAAGAGCCTAGCAGACAGCCACAGAGTGGCCCTGTCCGGAGTGGATAGAAGGATCAACAGCTCGATGGGCAGAGGCCATTGAGTCTGTGAATATGAAAATGTCTGTGCCATTGTCACGCCGAAGTCGCATTAACAATTGCAGAACGGATGGCATAGAGTTCAGCGTCAGGGGCGGTGACTTTGCCTGCGACATGTCTAGCGCGCCAGCGCTTGACTCTGCCACTGAACAGGATGGAGGCCGCAATGGCTTGATACCGTCCTGAGAGGGCAGACTTGCATCTGTCCCTGCATAGTAGGTCCTGATGTTCTCCGAGATCTTGTCACGGAGCTTATCGAGATGTTTGGTGCGCTGCTTCAATTCCTTGTCGGCGTCGCCACAAAAAATCTTGCAGTCATCGAAATGGACTTGGTCTGCAAAGCGGTCCATAAGTCGAACACCTGGTCTGGAGAGCGGGTTCATCGGGAGTAGGGTCTCCGTCAGAGCAAGAACGTTAGTGTCGGACTCAAATAGAGTCCCACTAGTGCGGAAAATCTCCAGTTCAGACATGGTCTGGATCGAGAGAGTGGGGTGCGGCGCGATAGTGCCGCAATTGAAGCGAGAGAGGAAAGCCCTCACTGGATGGATCGGGGTCAGTGTAGCAAACCGATAGTTGGCTCGCTCAGATAGACGGCGAAGAAGGAGGTTGATAGGGGGGAGGCCCGCAAGGGCCTCCACTCCACCAGTCGGAGAAGTGCGGAAAGCACCGGTAATCTACAGTGCAGCGGAACGCTGCATTGTAGAGAGATGATGGAGGGCACCTTTGCAGCGAGCAGCTGCAAAGTACCAAAGATAAAAGCCATACATAACTATGGGAAGTACGCAGGCATGATAAAGGACGCATTTCTGGACAGGGCGCAGTCCTCGAGTGGAGCTACCAAGCATCTTCATCGCCTTGATGGTAGACAGAGCCTTGGTGGAGTAATATCGGATATACTCAGTAAAAGTGAGCTTGCGATCAAGTAGAAACCCAAGTACCGCCAATACAGCTTGGGTTTGAGAGGGGTCGCGCCGGTGTACGGAGCATAACCCAGATCGACAGGGGGATTGTCTTTGGAGTGCGACCGATCGAAGTGGAATACTTCGGACTTGTCGTGCTCCAGTGCGAGTCCAAATTTCTTGAACAGCTTGAATATGACACCATAAGCCCGTTTAAGGGCTTCACAGTTGTCAAGAAGGGACTTTGATTGCACCACAAGGGTGCCATCATCGACGTATGAGAGCAGGAAGCACCCACGAGTGAGTGGATCCAGCTCGAATAGCCTCATGATGAGGGTAAGGTAGAGTGCAGAAAGGACTGGGGACAGGGCTCCGCCCTGTTCCACTCCTACATCTGCCTGGCGAAGGTCGGAGATGAAGTCACCCCATGCGTATTGGCGTGAGAGCGACCGACCAAGTAATGGGAGAAAAATTTCACGACATTGTCGCTAAACCCTAGCTTCCGGAGAATAGCCATGAGAACTTTATGGTTGAGTGACGGGAAGAACTGAGCGACATCAAAGGCAATGACGCTAGTCTTGAGTCCCTTGGCCCACCCAGCATGCACCATGTTGTGAGAGCCTTCCTCTCTCACTTCAATTGCGGCACTATTGCACCGCACCCTTCCCTCACAATTCAGACCATGTCCGAACCAGAGATCTTCCACACTAGTGGGACTCTTTTGAGTCCGACACTAATGTTCTTGCTCTGACGGAGACCTTACTACCGATGAACCCACTCTCCAGACCGGGTGTTCGACTAATGGACCGCTTTGCGGACCAAGTCCACTTCGACGACTGCAAGATTTCTCGTGGCGATGCCGACAAGGAATTGAAGCAGCGTACCAAACACCTCGATAAGCTCTGAGACAAAATCTCGGAAAACATCGGGACCTACTACGCAGGGACAGATGCCAGTCTGCCCTCTCCGGACAGTATCAAGCCATTGCGGCCTCCATCCTGTTCAGCGGCGGGAGTCGAAGCGCTGGCGCGCTAGACATGTCGCAGGCAAAGTCACCGCCCCTGATGTGGAGCTATATGCCATTCGTTCTGCAATCATCAATGTGACTTCGCATGACGACTGCACGGACATTTTCATTTTCACAGACTCGATGGCATCTGCCCGTCGAGCTGTTGATCCCTCTATCCACTCTGGACAGGGCCACTCCGTGGCTGTCTGTGAGGCTCTTCAGACTTGGTTCACCCGCAAGGATGGCCAGTCAATTACCTTTGTGTACGTCCCCTCGCGATTGCAGTGGGACTTGCACTATAAAGCAAACGAGTACGCAACCGAACTCAAAGTCACACTGGGCCCACGCCCAGCTACATCATTTGACAGCCTTTGTATGCAAGCTGCCCTCTCTCGCAGCACTTCTTGGAATGTTTTGTTCCAAGACCCCGAATATCGAGGTCGGAATTTTCTCCAACTCAAAATGGTCGACGGGCCGTTGCACAGCCCGGGGGCAAAGACAACCCCTGGGGTTCCGCTGCATTGTGGATTACTGGTGCATTCTGCACCTCGCCGACTGGTGGAGTGGAGGCCCTTGCTGGCCTCCCCCCATCAATCTCCTTCTTCGCCGCCTGTCTGAGCAAGCTGACTACCAGTTCGCCACCCTGACCCCGACACATCCTGTGAGAGCGTTCTCTCTCGCTTTAACTGCGGCACTATAGCGCCGCACCCCTCCCTTCGATTCAGACTATGTCTGAACCGGAAATCTTCCGCACTAGTGGGACTCTTTTGAGTCCGACACTAATGTTCTTGCTTTGACGGAGACCCTACTCCCGATGAACCCGCTCTCCAGACCGGGTGTTCAACTTATGGACCGCTTTGCGGACCAAGTCCACTTCGATGACTGCAAGATTTCTCGCGGCTGACGCCGACAAGGAGTTGAAGCAGCGCACCAAACACCTCGATAAACTCCGGGACAAAATCTCGGAGAATATCGGGACATACTATGCAGGGACAGACGCAAGTCTGCCCCTCTCAGGACGGTATCAAGCCATTGCGGCCTCCATTCTGTTCAGCGGCGGAGTCGAAGCGCTGGCGCGCTAGACATGTCGCAGGCAAAGTCACCGCCCCTGATGCGGAGCTCTATGCCATTCGTTCTGCAATCGTCAATGCAACCTCGCGTGACGACTGCACGGACATCTTCATCTTCACAGACTCGATGGCATCTGCCCGCCGAGCTGTTGATCCTTCTATCCACTCCGGACAGGGCCACTCTGTGGCTGTCTGTGAGGCTCTTCAGACTTGGTTCACCCGCAAGGATGGCCAGTCAATCACCTTTGTGTACGTCCCCTCGCGATTGCAGTGGGACTTGCACTATAAAGCACATGAGTACGCAACCGAACTCAAAGTCGCACTGGGCCCACGCCCAGCTACATCTTTGACAGCCTGCGCATGCAGGCTGCCCTCTCGTGGCGCCTCCTGGAATGTCCTATTCCAGGACCCCGAATATCGAGGCCGGAACTTTCTCCAACTCAAAACGGTCGACGGGGCCGTTGCACAGCCCGGGGGCAAAGATAACCCCTGGATTCACTTCGCGAACATGAGCTCCCCGCAGCTCTACGCACGCATGTGTAGGTGTATTCTGAATCATGCGCCCATCGGGTCTTACTATTCCCGATTTAACCTTAACGACGGTGAAATGTCGTGCCCGTGTGGGTGTCCTTGAGAAACCCGCACGCACATCCTCACCTGCAAACGGACCTATCGTCCTCCCAGGACCTGCGAGCTTAGGCAGCCAACCACATTGTGCTACCTTCACTCATTTTTGGAGATGAACCCGAAAGTGTTTGCCTTCCGCTCGGCTCCCCTTGCGGGCGTCGGTTGACAACTGACGTTGGGCATTGTGGGGGATTCTTCGTTCGGCGGACTTGATTGGCATGGGCCAATTATCCGCTTAGCTCGTGGTTGTTTGGCTATGCTGGGGGTAGGCCGTTTCGGCGGGGCTTGTTTGCCACTTGCTTCGGTGTTCGACTCACTACCTTCACCCAGGACCTGGGCCACGTTACGAACGGCGTCGAGTATGTGGGACCAGGGAGAGCTGGTACCGCTAGTCTTGGCTGCTGGACCTGGGCGCCCCCGCCCTTGTTAGTTATCTCCTGCTGGTGTTGCATCTGCTCCACCCCAGGCTTCCTAAGGCTAGGGTCACTCCTATCCTATATCCCGCGAGGTTGTTCTTTGTAGATAGGTTCAGTTCATTGTCTCCTATTCTGCATCGAGGTTGGCGTTATATCCCCACAGTAGCTACCCCGTTATGTGTTCAGCACAGTCATTTATCGTAGGCTTCAGCGTTTCCAACGGACTCTTAGTAGTTTCGGCGAACAGTTTCTTAGTAGTTACCTGGTCGGGCATTTGTACTTAGCGACCGGACTGCTTTCGCGCACTGGTATACAAATTGATGATATAAAAAAAAAAAAAAAAAAAAAAGAGTAGATGTAGACAGATCTGTCTGCTTCAACTCGCCTGAATCCCATTTGGGTGAGTGCAGCATGCAATTTGATGTTCCACTGACGAGCTGACTGCTTGAGACCATACAATGATTTTCGGAGCCTGCAGACCTTGTTTGGAGCGCCCTCATGGAATCCATCAGGCTGCTTCATGTAGATGTACTCATCCAAGTCTCCATTGGTGAAAGCAGCTGAGATATCAACAGAGCGCAGTTCTAGGTCCTCAGCAGCAGCTATAGCAAATGTAGTGCGTATCGTCGCAGGGCGAGGTGTAGGTGCATGGACTTCATGATAGTCACGTCCGGGACGTTGAGAGCAGCCTTGGGCGATGATTCGGGCCTTGTAGCGTTCAATAGAGCCGTCTGAATTGCGCTTAATGCGAAACACCCAGCTAGAGCCAATAGCCTTTTCACCCTGTAGCAGGTCCACAATGTCCCATGTGCGGTTTTGAAGCAAGGTGTTGTATTCAGCAAGTGCTGCTTCGCTCCATCGCTCAGAATCATCGCTCTTCATGGCCTGCTTATAGTTGTGTGGGTCAGATGTCGAAGCAGCTCCTGCAAATTGAACTTCATCCATATCGTCATCTAGAGATGGATTTGACTCGTTATTGTCCGCGGCAGAAGAAGGAGCAGGTGCAACCTTCCACCATTCACTAGGGGGCTTTGGGGTGCGTGTAGAGCGGCGAGTACACTTCTCTGTGTGCGATTGCAGCGATTTGCGCTTGTCTCGCTGAATATAGACATAAGCAGTGCACCCAAACACCCGGAAATGGCTAATATCGGGTTTCTTCTTGTACCAAGCAGTATAGGGGCGTTGTAGCAGGCAGAGGCGCGGTTGGGAGTCGATTCCACACATGGACATAAGCAGAGACAGCCCCCAGGCTTCCTAAGGCTAGGATCACTCCTATCCTATATCCCGCGAGGTTGTTCTTTTTTTTTTTTTTTATTTTTTAAATCATCAATTTGTATACCGGTGCACGAAAGCAGTCCGGTCGCTAAGTACAAATGCCCGACCAGGAAACTACTAAGAAACTGTTTGCCAAAACTACTAAGAGTCCGTTGAAAACACTGAAGTCTACGATAAATGACCGTGCTGAACACATAACGGGGTAGCTACTGTGGGGATATAACGCCAACCTCGATGCAGAAGAAGAAACAAATAGAAACTTATCTACAAAGAACAACCTCGCGGGATATAGGATAGGAGTGACCCTAGCCTTAGGAAGCCTGATGAGAACTAAGCAGCACCAACAGGAGATAACTAACAAGGGCGGGGGTGCCCAAGTCCAGCAGCCAAGACTAGCGGTGGTTCCCGCTACTCAACGCCATTCGTAACATATTTGGGTCCTGGGTGAAGGTAGTGAGTCGAACACCAAAGCGAGTGGCAAACAAGCCCCGCGGCGGCCTACCCCAGCATAGCCAAACAACCACGAGCCAAGCGGATAATTGGCCCATGCCAATCAAGACCGCCGAACGAAGACTCCCCCACAATGCCCAACGTCAGTTGTCAACCGACGCCCGCAGTGGGAGCCAAGCGGAAGGCAAACACTTTCGGGTTCATCTCCAAAATGAGTGAAGGTAGCACAACATGGTTGGCTGCCTAAGCTCGCAAGTCCTGGGAGGACGATAGGTCCTTTGCAGGTGAGGATATGTGTGCGGGTTTCCCAAGGACACCCACACAGGCACAATGTATGACCATCGTTAAGATTGAACCGGGAATAATAAGACCCGATGGGCACATGATTCAGAATACATCTACACATGCGTGCGTAGAGCTGCGGAGAGCTCATGTT
>JAJIRX010001077.1:0-34505 GCA_023853785.1 Psilocybe azurescens | reverse complement strand
CACAGCCAACATTTGACCCAAAAGGACACACCCAAAGAAGTACAATGAATGCCCATCAGAACCAAGATCCGACTGTCAAACGTGCCTTCCAAGAAATTGGATGGGAGTGCTAGAGAAAAGATGAGACAAGAGGAAATTAAAATAGACGATACAACACTCACCGACTTAAGAGATGTGTCCCAAACAGCTGAGGAACAGTCAGGCCTAGCAGGGGACCTGAGGGCCCTCTGGGTGCAGAGGATAGTTGAAGACTAAGTGGCGAGCAGCCCAGGAAGCCTGGGCCAAAACACATGTATGAGTAATTACAAAGCCGAGGAAGGGGCCCACCCTCAGACGCTATAAAATAACATAAACAAAAAATACATGAGTGAATTGAGAATTAACTTATATTTGCACAAGTCTATTCAAGCATGTGCAGGAGGGGATGTTGTTGGGGTTGAAGATCAAAATGCATGGTGAATGAAGGTGAGTCACGATGCAGAGGGCCCATTAGAAGTGAGGTTTTCTAGCTATTGAACATCAAAAACCAGTAAGTGAAGTGCAACTTTGAGAGATCTTTTAATCTCACTCACCTTTTGGGTCTCCTTCTCCATCTCCCTCCAAAGCACCAGAATTCCCAATGCGCTCTCATCAACGACGTTTAGGTGGTGGTTGTCATGGTAGAGTGTTCAACCAAATGCTTGGCACGTGCAACATTCAGCTCAACTTAGATATCATGTGACTACTCACGCAGCATGCTCACAAAGCTGTGTTTTTATAGGATGTTGCAAGCATGTTGAGTGGATTTTTGAAGCTCTTATTAGAAAATATATTAGGGCAGTTCAGAAAGTGAAAAGCTGTGGCTCAGTCCATGCCAGCTTAGGGTCTGTGATCCATTAACTTTAACTTTATCAGAACAGAATTTTTATTTATATTCCCCAAATACGTTAAACTGCTCATTTTGCAGGTCTATCTCATCAATATGAACCAAAATTAAAATTGTGGTCAGATCAATTAATTATAAATTAGACTTCAAGTGAAATACATCTACAAATTGTGTCAATAGACATTGTTGCTAAGAAGATATCTTTCAAATACCTTGGAAGGCCATATTTGGCAGGCAGATTAGCATGATTTCGCATTTTTAAGAGATAAAATATGATTATTGCACAGTTAACTGTCAGGGTAAGTTAAAGCATTGACTATTATGTGTTCCAGAACAAAAAATGTGTAATATTGGCAGTGTTGAAAGCACAAATGTATTGTCTCAAATAAAAAAAGGCCTTTAGGGCTCTGTGACAGCCCATGTCACTGGGCATCACAGTTACTGATTTTGTCCCGGAATCCGGGTATGTTTCTAATTTTAGCTGAAGCAAAATGACGTCAAGCCGGGACTCTGGCTGACTGATTGCGTCATAATTTACCCAAAGCCTTCACAGCACAAAAACTTAAATCCTTTTTAATAATGAAATTGCCTGAGAATAGGCAATTGCACAGATAACCCTCGGTATCTGGCCGCCTACCTGTACCCATACCCATGTGTACCTATACCCATGACTCGCACGGGTTTACCTGTCAAAACAAGCTCAAGAACAGCCAAATCGGCTCAGAAATGAATAAGATATGGCCAAATTCGCTTTTTGACAAATTTGGCTGTATCTCATTCATTTCTGTACCAAAAATTATGTTCTTGGGCTTGTTTTGAAGGTATACGCATATGAAAATGCTTACCTGTACTCGTGCCTGCAAATACCCTTACCCATGACCCGTACAGATAGGCCACACTCCTGCAATAGCCTACCTGAGAATAGGGAATGGCAGGGGTTTGGGTAAACCCCACGGGTGACGGGTCTGGATATCTCACGGTTCTGGCACGGATTACAATAGCCCTACCAGTGAGCTTTCAAACAAGCCCAAAAACATATTTTTGGACCATAACTGAGGAGATACAGCCAATTTCGCAAAATTCTTCGAAATTGGCTGTATCTCCTTCATTTCTGGGCCGATTTGGATGTTTTTGGGCTCGTTTTGACGGATAAACCAGTCCGGTTGCGGGTAGGGTTATGCCTGTGAGTAGGGTGCGGTTTTCTGGCGCGATACCCGGGGTTTTACCCGTGCTATTGCCTGCCTGAGAACAAAAGAAAGTGCCACATTGAACAAGATGTCTTACCATACTCAAAGTTAAAGTTTGCCTTTGAGGCAATGGACAGAGCAGAACCAGGTGTTTGTTCAGTTGAAAAGATCAGAGTTGGAAGCATGAAAAGACAATGCAAATTAAGTAAGATACGGGCAATTCATAGCCATCTTATGTCAGGTGATGTGACATGGTCCTGACCGCTAAGCTAAGATCCATCACAGATTCTGATCACATTCGAAGAAGGCTGCTAATTGTGCACCACACTGCCATTGAAAAATTCTCCCTTATATCTCACTACTTTGTTCTTTGTTTCTATTCATTAGTTTATTTGTCCTTCATTTGTATTACTTATAGTTGTTCTATAGTAAGTTTATCTAATTAATATTCTACAGCATATATTGACAATAATGCACTTTCAGAAACCAAAAAAGCCAGGCCAAGCCAGGCCCTAGGCTTGGCCTGAGGGGGCTTTTGGCCCAGCTTGAAATTCTCAAAAGCCTAAGCACCAGGCCTGGGCCCTGGCTTTTGTACAGTGAGATGAAGACACAAAATGCAAGGATTTTCAACTTTTTGTGAAGGTTTATGAAATGTCTCATCATTAAATTTCTTTTCAAGTCTGACATGGCACCTGCTGAAGAGACCATTGCATGGCTAGCTGTATAAAAGACAAATAACAGAGATTAGCTGAAATTTTTAGCATTTAGTTGTATACAAGTGTGCAGTAATACATTTACCCAGGATGGGTAAAACTATAAAATACGAAATGTTGCCCCTCACAGTTAAGCAGGATGAACAGCATATTTATGTCAAAGTACTGGGCAGTTGAGCTAGCTATTGTTATAACAGAATACAATCTGTAAAAGATGTAACTATGTGCTGACTAGAGAACAGTGGAGGAAGATACAAGGCATTGAGATGCTTGCTGCAGAGTGTTGCAGCTTAACACTTCAACTAATGTTAAGATGAATAGTTTGTCATTGGGAAGCAAAACTTGTGCTTTTAATAATTGTACTACACAAATTCCTCAAAAAGGGGGTGAATATGAGTTGTTAGATCACAAGGGTTTTGATAATATATGTGTTTTTATGATTTCTCGGTGGGTGCTGAGACTTTTGCAAATCTCTGCTCTAGTAAAATACTGTTTCCAGACCTTCTTAGGATCACTATCAGTGGGTACACACTTTGAGCTGAAGTATGGGGTTCAAAATTCAGCAGAATCTCTTCTCTAACACAGTACCATTTTCAGACCTTCTTAGGACCACTATCAGCATGTACATGCTTTGAGCTAAATAATTTGGTAGTCCTCTTGATCTAATAAAACACTATTCAACCTTCTTGGTCTCCGAAATACAGTGAAGAGACCATCGCATGGCTAGCTGTTTAAAAAATATGCATACTGAAGAGCAGCTGAATTTTTGGCATCCAGATGTATATAAGTGAGCTGTAATACATTCATGAAGGATGAGGGACACTATGAAATAAGCAATATTGGCTCACAGCTAAACTACATGTGATACAATTTAGACTTAGCACCAAAGTATTCTAGAGGTCTTGTGGAGTGCGATACAGGTCCTCATGCATCACAGACAGTCAGAACAAACCAGCTTGACCCTCATTAAATGAGTCTGATCACAGTATGGGGCAAGGGTAGCTTTAGCTCTCTGAAACATAAAGAAAAATGAGGACTGCCAAGCAAGTCTTCATATTCTGGAAGCAATAACGAACAATGCATGTGCATCTAGCTGAGCGGATCAGATTATATGAATATGAAGAGTATTCTCAACCAATAGGAGAAATGGAATAGTGCACAGCCCTCCAATGTGCAGTTGGCTCATAATAAGAGTTCAACAGGTGCTGAGCTGATGAACAAATTGAATAACACAGTTTAACTGGACAAACCCATCATCAGCTGGGTTCCTAGGCAAATGCTGAAGACATTTTACTGTCAAAATTTGTGATCTGTATGCCTAAAAAATAACAGCTGAAGAGTGCCAATTACTAGCTGGGCATGCGATAACCACATAGATTATTTATTAGTGATCCAATTGGTTGTAGAAAGGCTTATGGTTTGAGAAACATGTAGTTTGGGGTTTGTAATAGTGATTTGATTTACTAAATTATTCTCCAAAATTGTATGTACCTGTAGCTATAAATTAAACATATCTATGTAGATATCAAACAAGTAATTTTTACCCCAAGAACATACAGTTCAGATTTATTCTGCAACTGCATTTTCTGAAAGTATTAAGAACTTTGAGAACATTAATTGCTTGTCAAGCAATAGCAATCTATTGTTCACCTTTGAATTTAAAAGTAGTGCTTTGCACATTTGAAAGCTAGAAATACTTGAAGAGTTCATCTCACACAACTCAAGTCTAAATATTGACTTTATACCCAGCAAGAGTGCAACTGAGATATAGGACATGCAAGCTAGATTCATAACCTAGCTCTCTCTTGTTTTGTATTCCCAAGGCCAAGAGGGTCTTTAGCTGGTAGAACAAGAGGGCTGAAGTGTGTTTTATTAGGTCAAGAAGACCACCAAATTATTTAGCTCAAAGCATGTATCTGCTGATAGTGACCCCAAGAAGGTCTGGAAATGGTACTGTGTTAGAGAAGAGATTCTGCTGAATTTTGAACCCCACACGTCAGCTCAATGTGTGTATCTGCTGATAGTGACACTAAAAGGTCTGGAAACAGTATTGTGTTAGAGTAGAGATTTGTAAAAGTCTCAGCACCCACCAAGAAATCACAAAAACATATATATTACTCTGAAATCCTTGTGAGCTAACCCTTGTATTCACCTCCTGTTTGAAGATTTTGTGTAGTGTTTGGAAGTTCAGTCTTAAGACCAGCAAAAGACCAGACCAAGACCAGACCAGACCAAGACCAGACCAAGACCAGACCAAGACCAGACCAAGACCAGACCAAGACCAGACCAAGACCAGAAAGACCAGACCAGCAGTCTGGTCTTTTGATTTTGAGGATGAAAAGACTGGTTTTGGGAGACCAGTCTTTGTGGTGTAGAACTCTTGTTCTGTCTCAGTACAGAAAGCAGCAAACAACAGCAACTGTGGAAGAGACTTTAGGCACTCTAAGAAACAACATCATCATTGTATCAACTAATTCCCGACATATCATCCATGTCACATCACTCCACTACCACCCCTGCAGCCAGACACATGCTCAGTATCCACAAATTCATACGGCACCCACCATCTGAGAAAACTAAACCATTATCCAGAGCTGCAATGCCTCCAATGATCAAAACCAAAAGCTTGGAATAACCAAGCACATAAAATTTAGTGTATGAAAATGTATTTAAAGTAGCCAACTTGTATCTGTTTTAGACACTGGATTTCCCCACAAAATCTGATAAATATACACCAAAGTCACTCTCTTATTGCACCAAGAAATATCCAGTCCAAAACAAAAACTCTCAAACACAAAAAATAAAACTTGCAATACTACTGCTTCTTTGTACATCATAAGCATCATTGATATTTGTTGTGCAGAAAAATTGCTCACGCTCTGCCACCACCCGTTTGCTCCTGTCATCTTGTTTCATCCTTTTCAAGCTCATTGAACATGTTGCATTGTCGGGACTATTTTACAAGTCAAACCCACTCTCAGGCCCCTGTAACTTGCTTGACATCAATCAGCAAGCAAACTATTTGACTTCAACCCCAAATCACAGTCCTCACCATAAAAACAGATCAGTGTCCAACCCCAGACATTTCAGATCATCTTCAGCTGTTCAGACTGGTCTGAACCAGCTATTTTGTAGCCCTATTTTTCCTTTAAAATAACTCCAAGACCATAATATTTGGTCAACTTTTGGCTGAGAATTAAATAAATCGTTAAAATTTTGTTAAAAGGGTAGAATTTACAAAATATTTTCATAGAATTGTCAAATCTTAACAGAATATTATTTTTTGAGATCGTTCTAAAGCTATAAATTACTTCTACAATTATTATCTCTATAACTTTGCATATTTTTAGGTGTAATACTGGTTAAAACTGGTTAAGACTGGTTAAGACCAAGACTGGTCCAGGACTGCAAAGGACTGCAAAGACCAGTCTTAAGCAGCTCAGTCCAGTTTTTTGAGTCCTAGGACAAAGATGGACTGGTCTTGGTCTGGGTCTTACAAAATTTGGCCAAAAGACTGAACTGAACCGGACTTTCAAACACTAATTTTGTGTAGTATGATTATTAAAAGTGCAAGCTTCCTTCCCAGTGACAAACTAGTCATTGTAAAATTTGATTGAAGTGTTAAGCTGCAAGCACACTCTGCAGCAAATATCTCACCACAAACAACAATGCAATACAGAAGAGCAAATTTGGTAAGTTTCATTGGAATTTTAATTTGATCAAAAACATTGTTAGCAACTCTATCTTCAATGCTTCATGACTGATTTACACCCTATACATGAAAAATTAATGGTATTGTGGTGATAAAATATATTATCTGCATACAAGTACATATATATATTAATTTTTTGCACTTAAAATGCGAAATTACTGCTGAAAGCCCCAGCCTGAGCCAAAGCCAGGCCGGGCCAAGCCTGAATTTTGGCCTGGAGCCTGGTTCACAATTTTGTGAAGCCTGAGCCCCTAAAGCCAGGCCAAAGCTGGCACATCACTAATTCTGGGAGGAAATACAATTTTTAGAGACTCCCAGAGCTGAGAAAACACTTGTATGATAAGGAGGATTAAATGCCGCCTAACATGCACCTTTATATGCTGTACTGATGGGTTCGCTAATAATAAGTGCTTTGCACACAGCTTGTTGCCAGGCATTTTGATTCATTAATAATCAGTGTCTTAAAACGTCACAATATGATGGATGCGGCTAACACCATTTAATATGTCTTAAGTATTACTAATAATTGGTGTGTGAAAGCACTGATCCGGGTCGGCAGCATTAATCAGCGGCAAATTTGACTTAACGGTGATTTAACACCACATAATAGTGTTCCCACTTCCCACAGTGTTATCCTGTTCCGGTAATTTACAAACATCATACGACAACAACCAGGAGTCCTCTGGGTTTATCTATGGTTAGTAGTCTAATTTTATTCAGCCTGCCACAGTGCATACCAGACTAAATGAATTCCATGTTAAACACTGTATACACAAACTTGTATGTCGGGAAGGAGGGAAGTATGACCTGGTGGGATGGTATCGGACATATTGACCGAGATTCCTGACAATATATCTCTTTGAATTCTGTCCTTGAGGGCACGATAGTGTTCGTCTCTTGGGCTGGACCAGTACGCCAGTAAAGTCTGATATCCAGACAAAAGGGAACTTTATTGATCAATGAATGTTTTTACGATCAGTGAGTCGATTCTCAATCCTCTGAGACCGTATTCGATACCAACCAATGCATTGTTGTTAGTCTAGTCACCGCACACATTGGGGGTAAGCCTGATCTCTGCCAATCGACTCTTGCTCGTGTTCAATGATAAGTCGGTGAAGCACTTCCGGAGTTCCAACATCAATTTCGTTTTCAGAAATAAAGGTGCCAATCGACTCTTGCTTATGTTCAATGATAAGTCGGTGAAGCACTTCCGGAGTTCCAATATCAATTTCGTTTTCAGAAATAAAGGTCCTATTAGAACAGATGCAAGTAAGTTCAAAAACTAGCAGCATCTCGTATTGAGCTCAGCGATGGCAGGATTGCAATGAAGCAGTAATGCGTTTATTAATTAGAATCAGTATAATTGCGGTAGGTTCAAATCACTCAAAATATTTGTGTCCCCATTAATCGTCTGTGTAGCGTATCTGGTACATACTATCGCTAGGAAGGTTACTCAAAAAGTTTAAGTGTCCCCTGATATGCCCCTCGTGGCAAATGCTGAGGCCATGGCCTCCAAACTTGCGTCGTCCTTGTCAAATGCCGGATACATAAAGTTGATGTATCTAAAGCGGGGAGCTTGATGAGTAGTGGCAATGGTAGGTGGTATATCACGAACCTGAAGTCGATATGAGACATGGAAAGTGAGCAGCAGAGCGTTTGTAGGCAGTCAGCCGTTTCGTGAGGAATGCTTTCCGTGAAAGAAAAGAAACGCAGGAATCACACCATCAAGGTCGCTTATCTCAATCACTCCTATGAGATTTTGCCTCGAACTTGGGAACGAAAATATATTATATTTGTTCTGTACAGTTGACAAAACATATTAGGGCATTGTAGTACTGATATTGCAAATATATATAGCACTGGGTGTCAACTAAATATGCCGGTGCTCACATAACTCTCAAATGCCTCCAACTCACGTACATATGGATGTGGTAGCATGTTGTCAATGTAGGTATACCACCTTCGCGGTGAAGTAAATTGGGCCTTGAGGTACTCCCAATATTCTGGATACCACCCGCTTTCCTGCCAGTCTATGATGCCCACCACCTCCGTACCCGTACGCGAGATGAGGATATTCGTCGTTGCAAGATCCGTATGTGTAAGCCGGATCGAGGATGCATCGGAGAAGGATGAACGAAAGTTTTGATAAAATTCGTGGTCAGGAAACATGGGGAGGCGAGCAGCCAACTGAAAGAGTGCGTCGTTGAACGTCTTGACAGACAGGGTGGTTGGAGGGACGTATTCAAACCACCACATTTGATCGCGAATGGGGCCACGATCCGTAGAACCTGAGTGCGTGTGTGAGGCGTGTGGATATCTAGCATCAGACAGTGTAGCTCACCGACGAATGGGTCCTCGGGAGGTTGTCGGAGGTGGCGTATAGATTCCATCATTGGGGCTATCTGAACAGCGATGTCCTTAAGCTCGGCGTCACTTAGGGTGTCTAGACGCGAGTCAAGCGACACCCCATCAATATAGGACAGGTATATGATTGTCTCGTCTCCGTCCTGGCACCACCCGTATACCGCCGGTACTCGCACTTGGGGGCAATATTTTGCCACCGCCCAGAGCGTTTGGCCCTCGGTGACGGTTGTACGAGTGCCATGCTTAATGATAAGGCCTATGTCGGGAATATGTAGAATTCTTTGGCCGTATTTATCATTTTCACGGTGGTGCAGTACATGGAAAGTGGAATCGAAGGTGGAGGATCGTATTTGGGCGGGAGTGGGAAGCGGTTTCGCATGAGGCCAGTTGTCGAAGAAGGTCGTCGGATTCCTGGGGAGGATAGCGGGATCGAGAACAATGTCGCTTGGCGATAGAGAGGGTGGGGTATCTTGCATATCGATGCAGTCCGATTTGAACATTTGTTCAATTTTACTTGTCTGAGTCTGAGTCAGCAGACGCTTCAGCAAAAACGGTCTTAATAGTACTAGGACCCCAGATACTTAATACCAGGGAAGGAAGGTGACGGTTTTCGAAAAATTTCGCGGTTTTCGGGTGGATTTTAAAGCGACCTCAAAATTTCTACGAATTCGGGTGGATTATTTTTCTGGTTTTACAGCTAATTGCAAAACTCCAAACTCATTCCAAAAGAGATACACACCGCCCTTAGGTTTGCAAAAAAAAAATAGTAGGGCTCTACGTCATTTGAGCGACGGAATGCCTTTTCAAGGAGGCATAAGTAGTCTTGAGCGCGGTGGGCGGGAGTGTGAGCAGCACGTCAACACGGCCAGCCATGTTTACTCCAGATCTAGCCGGTGGCCGCTCCGGAGCTGCCAAAAATGGTATGTCTACACAAATATGGGCGTGGTGTATCTTTTTCGGGATGGGGTCTAGTTAGTAGGGTTTTGCAATTAGCTGTAAAAACCGAGTAAAATTTTATTATGGCCCCCAGATTGTGTGAATCTTTGATGCAATGCTATTCTCGTGTTTTGATTCAAGCCACAAAAAATTAAAATACTTATTCGACACATAACATTCGTGATTTGACTGCAGAGACCTATATGGTCTGCCTCGTTAGCACGTTGCAACGGCTGTAATCTACAGACTCCTACAAGAGATTCAGAATGCCGTCAGCCTCCAGTGTGTTCAAGCGGAATTCTCTGCGATCGCGGACCGTGATCTGCCAGCGTCAGGCCTTAGGCTGGGCTTGAATAACTTTCCCACAAATCATGCCGCATCATGTACTCTTTCCCATCTGTGGCTTGCTCGCCTCCTTGTCCTTGTCCTTGACTGCGTTTCCGCTCAGGCTGGCTGACACCAGTCGACAATCGAATACACAGCCAGCCTCCCGCCTCCCAAGCCAGACCAGTCCGGATATCTTAAGCAGATAAATGGGGACCCATCTTGTCTAGAGACGTTCAAGCTAACTCGTCACATTCTTTTATCTCTTGGCTTTCGAAATTTGCCACTACTAGTACCCTGACTTCATCTCTCTGAAGCTCTATCGATATTATTTGCCTTCGCTTCTAGTTATCCCTGAGGTTAGTACAACTAAAATCTATAACGCTCCCTCATCCAAGTTAACCGACTAGCCGCGGTAGCATTATATCATGAAATCCTTCGTCAATATCCTCACCTTTATCGCTCTCGCGACCTTCACATCCATCACCTTCGTCGGTGTGTTAGCCACTCCTGTCGCAGCGCCTGGAAGCGTGCACTACCTCCAAAAGCGGATCGCTGCATCTAGTTCAACTTGGAGATCAGAAGAAGACCCTCACTCGTTCATGACGGCGAGGAACATGAACATGCGCAGGCAACTTCCTCCTCCCCCTTATAGACAGTGGTAGTGCAAGGCCTTCGACTGCTGACATTGCTCAGGAGGTGGAGAATATTACTGGGACCGACAAGTAAGCTTTGCTTCCTGCTTTTGCTTTACATACATGCAAACAGCCGGACGCTGTTATCGCTGTCTACTTTTTTCGCTCTGCTGATTATGTCGCTTACTTTACTTCCGTAGGAGTCAAGCAAATGTCGGCCCTTTATCTACTGATTCGTCCTCCGTTCCGTCTACGGCTCAACGAGTTACCAATGCCGCCCAGGGCGTGGAGAACTCCGCCGGTACCACTGGCAGCGGGTAAGCTTTACTTAATATATATGCATCCAATCGCCGTCTACCTCAATGGCCCGAGTCTGGTCGTTATTGACTTCACTCTCACTGCAGGGATAGCACAGTATCAGTCACCGCGCCGTCAGATGCTTCAGATAAAGTAACTACATTCGACGTCCCGCGAGCGGATATAGCAGAACTGCCAGCAAGCGGTCTCGCGACGTAAGTTCCATTCAACGCTACGCTTTGTCACACACTCGTCTATTATGCATCGCCTTAACTTACAATAACAACTTCGCTCTAAAAGTCCCCTCAAGGAGGTACGACAAACTGCGCTCATGTATGTGTCTTGCTCAGCCCCATCAAATGAGTTTTTACTGACTTTCGCCGAATCTCACGGCTGATAGCCCCAAGTTACCAGTGGATCTACCATTGCCCACACCGGCTACGAAATGATAAATAGAGCGCAGCATGCCTTCCAGCCCTCTTTCCTTCTCCTTCTTTTTCATGCTTATTATCTAGACCACCAAATCTTTCCTTTCATTATTCAGATCATATATTTTCTTTTCTGGCTTCATTGCGTATGCTACACATACTTTATATCCCATATACCCTCAGTATTCTCATATAACATATACCTTTTCAATTCGTGCATCTTGGCCTCGTAACAATGATGCCCGGACTGCGGAACTTGAATCGACAGCCAAGCTTGCATGGAGCATGCGTCGCATACCCTTCCACGATCTCACCAGGTGCCTACCCGCCCACCCCGCCTCCTTTTCCTCCTCTGTGCATCGTTTCAGGCTGGAGGACACCAGTAGACAATCAAATACTCAGCCAAAATCCGGCCATCCGGGCTATAAGTGTGGTTTGCAGATAGTCGTTCTGGAATTCACTACACACCGAATTCGTCAAGCATATTCGCCCAACTCTTTGTGGCTATCGACGAGCAGTGACGCATACCAAGGCCTACAGATCTGTTGACACGATCGTCCATGTGTTGAATGAACAGCATGAAAATATTATGAGTATATTAGTGCTTACCAAGTGACAATAGAATCTCGAAGACATGTATTTTGTACACAACTTAGTGCGCACTCTTCACGCAAATGTGAACTTTGGCTAATGAAACGAACCATCAATCTAAGAGATGATGTCTGGCTTCTTCGTGTCGTTGATAAGGTTGGGAACGGTTCTTGGACGAACGAGCAGAATTTGGGCAGAGAATTACGCTCCATAAGCCCACATATCATGCAGAATTCGGTCTTTTGGATCAGCGGATACTTCTTCTGTAAGGAGTCGGTTCTCGGTCCTTTAAGGGGTCCGAAATCAACACGATAAAGGTGGGTTGACCCCCTCTATGTAACTAGTTGTACATTGATAGGGACCACTATTTCCTCCAGTGCAGACATGGAGTTTCCGTAGTGTAACCAATTAACGATGGAGGTTATAGGAGCTTGATAGCCGAAGAGCTCCTCCCGCATGTCGATGACAAGCTGGCGGGACATAACCATAGTTCCAAAATCAATGACCTTGTCTGAAAAGATATGTTGGTGATTTGGACCCAAATTCTATTGAAGGATGGCATAAGAGTAAGTAAAAGAAAGCAACATTCAACAATGGGCTTACAGGCGACAGATTTTCAAAGAAGCATGGAAACGTCTATTAGATTGGAGCTGGTACAGTCTCTGTGAATCAATCGATAACCAGACACTGATTTCGATGATATGTGTTGGTTCATCGGAAGTGTAGCATACCTCGTAACTACCGTGTAATGAGACTGTTCAAAAACTTCAAGTACCTGGACGTTAAGCTTCTCGCGGGCAACGTATTCATTTCCGTTGCCATGTTTGCTTCAATGTCCCCAAACTTGGAATACTTTCAAAGTGGATTTATCGAAGGGAATGACTGTCCTGAGCCGAGGCTACGGTGACTGGTGCATTACATACGCAACTGAAGTAGAGACAGTGTACGGGACGGGAGCGCAGAGGGCTTGTAGGCCATCAGACATTTTCCGAGGAGTATCCTTCCACGTGAGGAAACGAAGGGCATATACGCGCAAAAGCAGGAAGCCGAGGTTGTGCACTTGATGGTTCAATGCTCCGAAGAGGCCGTGAAGATTCGTTGCTTCATGAAGACTTGAAGAATAAAAAGTTCGATATCTACGGTGGTCTGGAGGTTGCGGACCATAGGCGCTAGACCGGAACTTCGTTCACCAGCTAAAGGATCGAGAAACTACTGATTCGCATATATATTTCTTCTTCTGTGCGTTTTTACTAAAAGAACTTCAAGGCAGTCATCAAATCTTCCGTGAATCTGACGACTCTAATTGACGTGTTACCGCTAAAAGCCAGCTTTCCACATTCCGCCAAGATAGTGCCAAAACCAGTGGAGAAAACGATAGTAAGTAATACATTCTCTCGATAGATTATCCATGCATGCTGACCTGCAGTGGTCTAGCCACTATCAATCATCCTCTACGAAGCGCAAAATGAACGAGCGTGGGGGCACGGTAGAATAAGGGCATCAGGGCTTATTGGCGGCATCGAGCGCGTGTGTTACATGGTATCTTCCGGAGTATACAAATATTGGCGAACTCAGCCGTGGTGAGCCTAATGTGAGACCTCGAGTAACAAATATTTCAGTCCTCTCTCTTCATGCAAATATGAATTTTGGGAAGCAAGGATTCGTCAATCGGAGGGAGGATGATGGCGTCGGTGATCAGTTTGCGAACAATCTCCTCGATCGACGATTGGATTTCGGGGGCTCAGAATTACGCGGCACAAGCCCGATATTCATGCAAAAATGTATCGATTGGATCAGTGGATGCTTCTGCCGTAGGGAATCGATTTTCAGTCTTTGGAGAGAACCGAAATCGACAGGATCAAACATGTTTGTCCCCTTGTACAAAACATGTCCGACGTTGAGAGTGACCTTGATTTCCTGCAGTGCAGATTTGGCGTTTCCGTAGTATAAATAGTCAATCAAGGTGTTCATAGCATCTGTGATGTCTTCATATCTCTGATAGAGGTCCACGCGCATCTCAGAGGTTATAGCGTCCATGGTGGTTTCAAATCTTTGATAGAGGCCAATGCGCAATTCGATGGCAAGCTGGCGAAGCAGAACCATAGTTCCGAAATCAACGGCCATGGTTGTCAACAAAGGTTCGTAGATGTCACTGAAGATGCTATTACGTTACACAAGAATCAATAAGAGATAGCAGCGTCCAGGTATCGACTTACCAGTAACAGTATCTCAAAGAAGAGCGGACACGTTCATCACATAGAAGTTGGTTAAGTCGTTGTGAATCGTCAAATACCTGAATAATGATATCCATACCGACAATATGTGTTTTTCCATCGGAAGTGTAACATATCTCGTAAATGCCGCGTGTAGGGAGACTACCCAGAAGATCCAAGTTCCCCGACGTGACATTCGCGGGCAATATATTCGATCCTGTTGCCATGTCTGCTTCAATTTTCCGAAATTTTGAATTCTTAAAGTTGATGTATCGAAGGTGAGGACCTTCTTGGACCGAGACGATGGTAAATGGTATATCATACACACGATTGAAGCTGAGACGGTTTACAGGAAGCAATCGGCAGAGGACTTGTAGGCCATCGGCTGTTTCCTGAGGAATAGTCGTCCACGAGAAGGAGATACGGCCGTATATCCGCAGAATGCTTAGTTTTTGTGCTCGATGACCTAAAACTCTGAGGAGGTCGTGCAGATTCGTTGCTGCTCGAAGAATAACGCGTTTGCTGTCCACGATAATATGGAGACTGCGGACCATGAGTGCTAGATCGGAACTTCGTTCATCAGCTAAGAGATCGATAAAAGTATTGATTCGTCTTGATATTTGTCGTTCTGTGCGCACCATGGCCCAATCCCTCATTTGTCGCGTATGCTTCGGCTCTCGATCGACCACAAGGGTTGAAAACAGGCGCTTGCGAGCGGCGAATGAAAAATATTTTGAGGTCAAAGTGCAGGCAATGAGAGCCTCGAATATCTCTTTCTCTTGAATGACACCACTGCCTGGTGCTAATTGCTCCACGAATGCCTCCACGAGCTCGAGTGGGAAGGTAATGTTTGAGGTTGTCATGGTGTGGGAGAGAGTCGGAAGTCGGCCGCAATTGTGGTGGGATAGAATTTTGATAGACGTTAGTCCATGACCGGCAGAGGTGGCAAAGCAGAGGTTGAATGGTATAGGTGAAGAGGCTACAATCGCAGAGTCGAGTGACAGTACGAGAAATATCCCAATACAGTTGCATGCACGTGCATCGTGGGGCGGTGTAAAGCCCATCAATCGTTCTAAATTTAAATCTGTTTGCTACATATCTGTCATGCCTGTGGCTTACTTTGAAGAAAGCAATCTTACTATGGATGGAATCACATACAATACTATTACGTGTCTAGGCCCAGCGTTTGAATGGGTCCATATTGGCCAACTATCCTAGCCAGCAACGATCTACCAACACTGCATCTACCACAGCAACATTAGAAGCACTAGGCTCCTCCCATTTCGATCAGAACCTTCGACGTCTTTGAAGTGCATGTAATCGATAATGGCGAATTTGTATCTGTGATGGCGTCATATGAGTAATATAAAACTTGGGCCATGTTCAATGGGAAGTTAGCAAAAGGCTGGCGTGGTCCGAAATAGATAATTTTAGATGCGACGCGAGAACTGTATTTTTCATTCAGTAAGTGTCAATAAGCAGCACATTCCCCAGCCAACCACTTCATCTCCGTCGTTATCATCTACGACACCCACCAATCCTATTCCCGGACCGTCCAGTGGACGCGACTTAACTCCATACCAAACTGCAGTAAGATATCATCAATTGATATTCTGATTTAACAGTGAAACCAGTCGCTACGTCGGCATTTTCATCCACGTCCCACCCAACTACATCGCAACACCTATGAATCTCTACGGTAAGAGAAATACAGCTATCTGGCCTCAAATGTTCATATTTAAATCAGCACACTGTTAGAAGAACTTTAAGACAGTCATCAAGACTTCCATAAATCTAGCGGATCCTATTTACGTGTTATCACCGATAGCCAGCTTTCCGCATTGCAGCAACGTAGTAGCAAGACCTGTACAGAATAAAATAGTAAGTGATACATTCTTTCTACAGCCTGCCCATGCATGCTGACCGGCGATGCTCTAGCCGCCATCGATCATCCTTTACGCAGCGCAAAATGAACGAGCGTGAGGGCAGGGGAAGTAAGAGCATTGGGGTTTATTGTCGGAATCGGGCGTGCGTTCCATGGTAAATGAAATATCTTCTGGAGAATAAATTGTCATATAAATGTCGGTGGACTCAGGTCCAATGTGGGTCCTCGAGTAACAGAATATTTGCACACATTTTAATACCCCATCTTCGCGCAAATATGAATTTTGGGAAGCAAGGATTTGTCAACCGGAGGAAGGGTGATTGCGTCGGTGATCAGTTTGCGAATGATCTCTTCGACCAAGGGTTGGACTTCAGGCCCAGAATGATCCTGCATGAGCCCAATATTCATACAAAACTGAGTCGATTGGATCAGCGGATGCTTCTTCCGTAGGGAATCTATTCTCAGTCTTTGGAGGGAACTGAAATCGACAGAATCAAACATGTTTTCCCCCTGTACCAAATACGTTCTACGCTGAGAGTGACCTTGATTTCCTGTAGTCCAGATCTGGTGTTTCCATAGTATAACCAGTGGATAAAGGTTTTCATAGCGTCCGTAATGGCTTCAAATCTTTCATCATGTCTCTGATAGAGGCCAATGCGCCTTTCGATGGCAAGCTGGCGAAGCAGACCCATAGTTCCGAAATCAATGGACATGGTTGTCAACAAAGGTGTGTACATGCCAATAAAGGTGCTATTCAAAGATTAAACAAGAATTAGTAAGAGATAGCGGCGTCTAGGTATCGACTTACCAGCAACAGTATCTCAAAGAAGAGCGGACGCGTTCATCGCATAGCAGTCGGTTAAGTGGTTGTCCATCGTCGTTTGACAGAATAGAGATATTGATACCAACGATATGTGTTCGTCCATCGGAAGTGTAGCATATCTCGTATCTGCCGTCTCTAGGGAGACTGCTCAAAACCTCCGAGTTCCCCGACATTACAATTCTCGCGGGTGATATATTCGATCCTGCTGCTATGCCTGTTTCAACTTTCCCAAAATTTGAACCCGTAAAGTCAATGTATCGAAGGTGAGGGCCTTCTTGACCCGAGGCGATGATGGGTGGTATATCCTGAACACCACTGAAGATGAGACGGTTTACGGGAAGAGAGCGGCAGAGGGCTTGTAGGCCATCAGCCGTTTCCTGGGGAATCATCGTCCACGAGAACCATTTACGGCCGTATACCCCCAGAATACTGAGGCTATGTGCTCGATGACTCAAAGACCTAAGGAGACCGCGAAGATTCGCAGCTTGTTGAAGAATAACGCGTTCGGTGTCCACGATAATATGCAGACTGCGGACCATGAGCGCTAAATCTGAACTTCGTTCGTCGGCTAGGAGATTGAGAAAACTATTGATTCGTCTTGATATTTCTTCTTCTGTCCGTGGTTGACTCCGTAAAGTGGTCTTTTGTAACAGATGCCTTGGCTGACTATCGATTATAAGGGCTGAAAACAGGCGTTTGCGAGCAGCGAATGAAAAATATTTTGAGGCCAAGGTGCAGGCAATGACAGTCTGGAACAACTCGTCCTCGAGAATGGTACCACTTCCTGGTGCTAACTGTTCCACGAATGCCTCTACGAGCTCGAGTGGGAATGTAATGTTTGAGGTCGTCATAATCAGGGTGAGTCGGAAGCTGGCCGGAATCGCAGTGAGATGGACTTTCGATAGACGTTAGTCCACGACGGGCAGAGGTCGCAAAGCAGAGGTTGAGTGGTTTAAGTGAAGGCGCAACAGTTGCGGAGTCGAACAATGACAGTACGACAAATATCCCAATACACATGCGTCGTGAGGCGGTGTAAAGCCTATCAATCGTTCTAAATTTAAATATGCATGGTACGTATCTGTCATGCCTGCGTCTTGCTTTGAAGAAAGAAATCTTACTATGGATGGGCTCACCCGTAATCAGATCACCATATCGCTGAGACACATTGATTTGACAGGGTTCCGGCAAGTGGACACATGTTTGCATTGGGAGCGAATGTAGATGTGGATATAGACGAACGTGGGCGTGAAATACATCTGCTACCTGCCATCCTTGGAAGATTATGCAAAGTTATCCAAAAATGGGTTAGCTACGCGCCTGGGTGCATGTGGTTGTCGTGCCTCTCAATCGACTACAAGCGTGTCGAGAGCCCGATGATGGTAGGCCCCACAGGGCTATGTATCAAGAGATCAATTACAGTAGTGATTCCCATACACGTAGCTGTATCTGATTTATTTTCAGTGCGTAAGCGCTTCCGCAGATGTAGTTGCCGAGCGCCTCGAACAACTGCAAGTGTTGAGAATAGACGCCTACGGCGTGCAGCGGATACGGTCTATTTGAACACAAGATGCGAGTGATGAGAATTTGAAATAATGTTTAGGTAGGCAGTAGGTTTATGTAGTGATTTTTCTAACATTAGGTTCCGGTGGGTGTCATGTTGTGGCCTAATGACATGGAAGGGAAATCTTACCTGGATTTTTATCAAGTCCAATGTCAACAAAGTTCAACGTCAACGTTTAACTCTTATGTCCGGAGTCGGCCATGACATTCACCTTTTCCCCGTCACCCATTCCTCATTGGCAACGATGGTCCAGCCCTGCAACCTCTACAGTATATCTTTCCTTCAGAGTTTGAAGGCACTTTCTATCATCATCAACTATATTAAGTAGCACCCAGAGGCCATGGTTGCCCTTTGTGCGTCCTGCGGCTTTCACGCTATGTCCAACAACTGGTGATCCGTGAGAGGGATTTCTTCCTCAGCCTCCTTGTTCCTATGAAATGTTCGGTTTTCCTCGTATTTTATGAGAAATAGAGCGTGTAAGTGTGGGCAGCAAGAATTACATGACTCAGTTAGAAGTTGGATGGAAGAGGACAGTGGATTTGTATGTAGCCGCCAAACCAAACGGCTTTCTCCGAACCGAGGCACTGAGCTTGGATCGGCACCAATGGGAATTGTGGCAGTGTAGAAACGGCATGTGTAGACTGATCCTGGTCCCTTGAGCTTGAGCTTGAACTTCGAACAACCTTCCCTTTACTCCTCAGGCCTCAGGCCTCAACGTCAACATTGAGGGCTCTTTCGTCATGCAGCTTCTTCCCCGGCAGACCACTTCATCTGCGCCCAAATCCTCTACGCCCACATCCTCGACGACTCTTTCCAATCTTCCTGCAGGATCATCGTTGAATTCTGTGAGCGAAGAGCTTTCTTTTATTATTATTGCATAATGTCTGACACTCTATTGTGGTGCAGACTTCCGTTACTATTACACCGAACATTACCTCCACCTCTGTTCCCACCACGAGCACACCACCAAGTACTTAGCTGTGAGCAAATTCGCACTATCTCTTGGTGAATCTGCTCTTGACAAATCCCGAATAGAACCAGTCTACCACCATCGGTGACAGATTCCAGGCCTTACATCCCTACCACCGTCAACGAGCATCTCAGATCCGCCTACCAATCCCCCCCCACTCTGACTCTACACCGTCCGATACATCTTCATCAAGCACATCCTCGTTCTCTGACAGCACTACCCTCTCACTGCCCTTCCCTGGTGCAACGCCTCTATAAAACAGCACGACCATCGTGACATCGGTCAACGGTCATGTTATCACTGTACGTACTCTTTTCTTCTACTTCTAGCCACAAACCATCCGACGATCGAAGACCGCTAACACCATTCTTCCTTTTCTTATTTATATCATATTTCACATCACAACTACCTACCTCTCTCATCGATGCTACACCGAACAATTCGGGCAGCTCCTCCGGGACCGCCGTGATCGCAAAGACACCCCGGGGTTCATCCTACTCCTCTGCCTCGCTCTCACCGCCGTCGTCGGAAATTGGAGGCACCGCATGCGCATACACCCACGAACCAGGGCAAGAGGAAAGAAGGAAAAGGCCTCTCAGACGGAGAGGAGTTTGACTCTTGAAGCATAACAAGTTTGATACCACGGTGGTCTGGAGGCTGTGGACCATAAGCGCCAGATCGGAACTTCGTTCATCCGCCAAAAGATCGAGAAAAGTACTAATTCGCTTAGATTTTTCTTTTATGCGTGTTTTACTGAAAGAATTTCAAGACAATCATCAAGATTTCCGTGAATCTAACGACTCTTATTTACGTGTTACCACCGAAAGCCAGCATTCCGCATTTCAGCAACGTAGTAGCACAACCTGCGGATAATACGATAGTAAGCGATACATTCCCTCTACAGACTTGCCATGTATGCTGACGTGAGATGCTTTAGCTGCCATCGATCACCCTTTACGCAGCGCAACATCAACGAGCGTGGGGACACGGTGGAATAAGAGCACTGGGCCTTATTGTTGGTATCGAGCGCGTGTTCCATGTGAGATGAGGTGTCTTCGGAGAATAAATTGTTATGCTAGCATCGTCGGACTCACCGTTGTGAATCCAATGTGAGTCCTCGAGTAACCAAATATTTGCACATATTTTAGTGCTCTCTCTTCGCGCAAATGTGAATTTTGGGAAGCAGGGATTCGTCAACAGGAGGGAGGGTGATGGCGTCGGTGATCAGTTTGCGAACGACCTCCTCGACAGACGGTTGGACTTCGGGGGCGCTGAATTACGTGGCATAAACCGGATATTCATGCAAAACTGGGTCGATTGGATCAGTGGATGCTTCTTCCGTAGGGAATCGATTCTCAGTCTTTGAAGGGGACTGAAATCGACAGGATGAAACGTGCTTGTTCCCTTGTAAAAATATGTTCTATGTTGAGTGTGACCTTGATTTCCTGCAGTGCAGATTTGGTGTTTCCATAGTATAGGCAGTCAATCAAGGAGTTCACAGCGTCCGTAATGTCTGAAAATCTCGCATCATGTCTCTGATAGAGGTCAATGCGCAATTCGATGGCAAGCTGGTGAAGCAGAACCATAGCTCCGAAATCAACGGCCGTGGTTGTCAAGAAAGGTCGGTAGATGTCACTAAAGGTGCTATTCAAAGATGACACACTGAGAATCAGTAAGAGATAGCATTAGCGGCGTCCAAGTATCTACTTACCAGCAACAGTGTCTTAAAGAAGAGCGGACACGTTGATCGGATAGAAGTTGGTTAAGTCGCTGTGCATCGTCAAGTAGCTGAATAGTGATATCGATACCGACGATATGTGTTTGTTCATCGGAAGTGTAGCATATCTCGTAACTGCCGAGTCTAGGGAGACTACCCAGAAGATCCAAGTTCCCCGACGTTACACTTGCGCGCGATATATTCGATCCCGCTGTCATGCTTCCCTCGAATGTCCCAATTTTTGAATCCTTAAGGTTGATGTATCGAAGGTGAGGACATTCCTGAACTGAGGCAATGGTAGATGGTATATCATACACATAACTGAAGCTGAGATGGTGTACAGGAAGAGAGCGGCAGAGTGCTTGTAGGCCATCGGCCGTTTTCTGAGGAATTCTCGTCCACGAGAGAGAACGATTGGCACATACGCGCAGTTGCAGAGAGCTGAGGTTATGTGCTCGATAACTCAAAGCTGTGAGGAGTTCTTGAAGATGCATTCCTTCTTGAAGAATAATGCGTTCTCTGTCCACGATAATATGAAGGCTGCGGACCATGAGTGCTAGATCGGAACTTCGTTCGTCAGTTAAGAGATCGAGAAAAGTATCGATTCGTCTTGATGTTTTTTCTTCTGTGAGCGTTTTACTCCGCGAAGTGCGCTTGCGTAACAGGTGTTTTGGCTGCCTATCGACCACAAGGTTTGAAAACAGGCGCTTGCGAGCGGCGAATGAGAAATATTTTGAGGCCAAGGTGCAGGCAATCAGAGTCTCGAATATCTCTCTCGCGAATGGTACCACTTCCTGGTGCTAATTGCTCCACGAATGCCTCTACGAGCTCGAGTGGGAAGGTAATGTTCGAGGTCGTCATGGTGTGGACGCGTCGAGAGCCGGCCGGAATCGTGGTGGGATAGTCTTTTAACAGATGTTAGTGCACAGCAGGAAGAGGAGGCCAAGAGGATTCAGAGGTACCTGCATCATGTCAATCGTTCCAAATTTCGTTTTGCTACGAAAACTGCAAATTGTGACCTATTTTGATAGTATTTCTTATATATGTTTGTTTATGGTCCTAAATGAACACATTTCCCTTCAATTGTTCTCAATTAATCTTGCAGGGCAAATTTAGTCTGATTTCTGATATCTACGCCGGGTTGACTACTATACTACCACGAGATCCTTTCCATCTCGAGTTCAGCCAGTTTCATTATCACCCGCGGCCAGTTTGTATGGTCGGAAATACGATGTTAATAGACAGGTTAATACTTGGGTGTTAATAACCTGTTAATAACCTGTTTATTGACAGAGGCTCTGACCCATTCCAGAATTCCAGTATCTTCGTGTCATATGCTAGCAGAGGCTAGCAGCTATACCAGTCTTATACCATGTATCTCATACCTTTTCGACATTCGCGTACGGTTGGCCCGACCTGGACTTGAAAAAACGAAGTACGTGAAGAGACTACCGCCGTACCACGTGCCAATGAGTAGTCAGCAAGTAAATACATATTGGATAGGTAGTGACTATATTTCAAATTACAATTATAACATTAGCAGTGTAGTACTGAGAAATGGGGATTCAAAGATAGACGGGTATATAATCAGAGTTCAGACCGCACGCGATGACGTCCAAATAACCAGAGAGAGTAGAGTCACTCCAGATCAGATAAAGGTTCCTCTCATGGCACGACACATGTGTCCTATCTCGATCCCGAGCTTCCACACGACTAAGGCTGCGACTAAGTGGGAGTTGAAGGATGCGACCAAGACTTGGACTAAGTGGGATGCGTATGCGGACTCCGATCGAGCCATATCGACCTGTCGCCCGAGAATGGGCACGCGAGCAGGCTTGACTTTTTCGGCTGTGCCTTTGCACTTGTGATATTATTGTGCATTGTATTGTTAAGGGTATTTTATTGCTGTTGTTGGAAGGAGGTGGGCCCTGGAGTAGGTGTAGGCGGTGTTTCCATTATTCTGGGTATAGGCGTTCGGCACACTTCCCGCTGCTGTTGCAGAGGGGTAAGACGAGGCGAGATACGAAGGTGAAGGCACTTGAGCCTGGCCGGGTATCGACGGCGGTGATGTGCCGTAAGCCCAAATACCATGCAGACTGAGTATTCTTTCACAAGAGGGAACAAAGGCCCTATATGCGCAGATGAAGGGAGCCGAGATTGACATGTGCTTGATGATTCGATGATTCGAACAGGCCGTGGAGATTCGTTGTTTCTTGAAGGATAACAAGTTCAATATCCACGGTAATCTGGATGCTACGGACCATAAACACTAGATCGGAACCTCGTTCATCAGTCAAAAGATCGAGAAAGTACTGATTCGCCTTCTGTGTGTATTTTACTAAAAGAACTTCAAGACAGTCATCAAGACATTTGTGTATCAAACGACTCCTATTTACGTGTTCCTACCGAATGCCAGCTTTCCATATTCCGCCAAGATAGTAGCAAAACATGCGGAGAATACGATAGTAAGCGATACATTCTCTCTACAGCCTATGCATGCATGCTGACCTGCGATGCTCGGGTTTATTGTCGGCATCAGGCGCGTATTCCATGGGAAATGAAACATCTTCTGGAGAATAAATTGTCATACAATCTTCGACGGACTCAGCCGTTCTGGTTCCAATGTGAGTCCTCGAATAACCGAATATTTGCAAAATTTTAGCACTCCTCCGCGCAAATGTGAATTTTGGGAAGGAAGGATTCGTCAACCGGAGGGAGGGCGATGGCATCAGTGATCAGTTTGCGAATGATCTCCTCGACCGACGATTGGACTTCGGGTCCAGAATTATACGGCGTAAGCCCGATACGAATGCAAAACTGGGTCGATTGGATCAGTGGATGCTTCTTCCGTAGGAAATCGATTCTCAGTCTTTGCAGGGAACTGAAATCGACAGCACCAAACATGCCTGTCCTCGCGATCAAAATATGTTCTGTGTCGAGATCTAGAGTGACCTTGATTTCCTGCAGTGCAGATTTGGTGTTTCCATAGTATAAACAGTCAATCAAGGTATTAATAGCGCTCGTAATGTCCGTGGTAATGTCAGGTATATTACCAAGGCCAACGCGCAAGCAGATAGTAAGCTGGCGAAGCAGAACCATAGTTCCAGAATCAATAGCCTTGGTTGTCGATAAAAGATCACGGGTATCCCTAAAGGTGCTATCAAGGATGACACAAGAATTAGTAAGAGATAGCAACGTCCAAGTATCGACTCACCAGCAACAGTATCTCAAAGAAGAGCAGACACGTTCATCAGATAGGAGTCTGTTAAGTGACTGTGCATCGTCACGTAGCCCGATAGTTATGTCGATACCAATGATATTTATTTGTCCATCGGAGGTGTGGCATATCTCGTAAATGCCTTGTATAGGAGACTACCCAGAAAATCCAGGTTCCCAAACGTTACACTTGCTCGCGATTCGTTCGATCCCGCTGCCATCCCTATTTCAATCTTCCCAAATTTTGATTGCTCTATGTCGATGTATCGAAGGCGAGGACATTCTTGGACCGAGGCAATGGTAGATGGTATATTATACACACGGTGGAAACTGAGATGGTTGACGGGAAGAGAGCGGCAGAGGGCATATAGGCCATCAGCCGTTTCCTGGGGAATCGTCGTCCATGAGAAGGAGAAACAGGCGCCGTGTACCCGCAGAATATTGAGCTTGTGTGCTCGATGACTTAAAACTTTGAGGAGTTCGTGAAGATTAGTTGCTTGTCGAAGAACAATGCGTTCATAGTCCACAATAATATGTAGACTGGGGACCATGAGCGCTAGATCTGAACTTCGTTCGTCGGCTAGGAGATCGAGAAAACTATTGATTCGTCTTGATATTTCTTCTTCTGTGCGTATTTTACTCCGCGAAGTGTTATATTGTAACGGAAGCAGAAGCATTGGGCGACTATCGATTATAAGGGCCGAAAAAGGCGTTTGCGAGCGGCGAATGAGAAATATTTTGAGGCCAAGGTGCAGGCAATCAGAGTCTCGAATATCTCTCTCTCGCGAATGATATCACTGCCTGGTGCTAATTGCTCCACGAATGCCTCTACGAGCTCGAGTGGGAAGATGATGTTTGAGATCGTCATGGTGTGGACGCGTCGAGAGCCGGCCGGAATCGTGGTGGGATAGTCTTTTGACAGATGTTAGTGCACAGCAGGAAGAGGAGGCCAAAGAGTACCTGCATGCCGTGTCAATCGTTCCAAATTTCGTTTTGCTACGAAAACTGCAAATTGTGACATTTCTTTCTATATATGTTTATTTGTGGTCCTAAATGAACACATTTCGCTTCAATTGTGCTTAATTAACCCTGCAGGGCAAATTCAGTCCGATTTTTAATATCTGACTACTATACTATCATGAGATCCTTTCCATCTCGCGTTCAGCCAATTTCATCATCACCCGCGGCCAGTTCGTACGGTTAGATATGCGATGCTAATAGACAGGCTAATACTTGGGTGTTAATAACGTGTTATTAACCTGTTTATTGACAGAGGCTAGCAGCTATACCCAGTATTATACCATGTATCTCATACCTATTCGACATTCGCGCGCAGTTGGCCCGACCTGCACTTGAAAAGAAAACCATAAATGTGAACAGACTACCACCGTACCGTGTGCCATGAGGAGTAAGCAAGTAAGTACATAGTGAATCGGTGGTGACTATATTTCAATTACAATTATAACATTAGCAATGTAGTACTGGGCAATGGCGATTCAGAGCCAGACGGGTATATAATCAGAGTCCAGACTGCACGCGATGAAGTCCCAATAACTAGCGAGATCAGATAGAAGTTCGTCTGTGGTACGTGGATAGTTAAGTAAACAAAAAGCAGGTATGTGAGTGAGTGAGTGAGTGAGTGAGTAAATATACATGATGATGATAATATATGAAGGCGTAAATGGCGAACAGAGCTCGTGGCACGACGCATGCGTCCCATCCCGGTCCCGAACCTCCACGCGACTAAGGCTGCAACTAAGTGGGAGCTGAAGGATGCGGCCAAGACTTGGACTAAGTGGGATGCGTGTGCGGACTCCGCCCGAGCCATATCGACGCATCACCCGAGAGCGGCCGCGCGAGCGGGCTCGACTTCTTCGGCTGTGCCTTCGCGCTTGTGACATTACTGTTCACTGTACTGTTAAGTGTATTTTGTTGTTGTTGGAAGGAGACGGGCCCTGGAGTCGGTGTAGGCGGTGTCTCCATTATCCGGGGTATAGGCGCTACCGTTCCACTTCCTGCGGCTGCTGCGGAGGGGTGTGACGAGGCGGGATACGAAGATGAGGGTACCTGAGCCTGGCCAGGTATCGACGGCGGCGATGCGCCGGGGGTAACTGGGAGATCGCATGTGCGAGGGTGGGGGCCAGGGCGGGATAGTAAACTGACGGCGTATCGTTACCAGGATTGAATGGGTCGCTAGAGGATGAGGGCCTCGCGTGGATGATGAGGGTGCGGGTGGCGATTGCGATAAAGATGGGGATGGGGACGGGATACGACCGGTTGATGACGCAGAAGCATCTGTCGTGTCCCGCCGATGCGGTTGAGCGTGAGATTGATGAGAGTAAAGAGAATGGGAGTCGTCGCTGGTGCTCGCGAACGGATCTCTATCTCTCGAGCGCGTTGAGGTTGGTGTCGTCGCCTGATGAGTCGGGCCCATCACATCGTCGACGATGTGTCCCAGATTAACCTGGCTGCTGCCTTGCTTGATGGGGTCCACGAACCCTGGGGGCGGCCACACCTCCTCTCTGAAGATCGAGCCCGTCTCCGACACGCGCGACCTGATCAGGCTCGGCGTAGGAGACCCCGCATCCGCGCGACCCGTCGCCGCCATCGCTGCGTACCTCTGCTGCGTTGAACCCTGGTTCCACCGCATAGGAACACCCACATCTCCATCCACATCGTCGTCAAACTCCTCTCCGTCCAGAAGGCCCTTGCCTTCTTTTCTCTTGCGCTGGTTCGTGAGCGCAAGGGCGTTGAGCAGGCGCAGGCGGTGCCGCCGGTACCCGAAGACGGCGGCGAGCGCGAGGCAGAGAAGCACGATCAGCCCCGCAGTCGTCCCTGCGATCACGGCGGTCCGTGAAGAGCTGCCAGAGTTGTTGTTCGGTGTAGCATCGACGAGGGAGGTGGGTAGTTGCGATGTGAACTATGATATAAATAGAAAAGGAAGAGGAAGAATAGTGTCAACGGTCTTCGATCATTGGGTGGTTTAAGGCTAGAAGAAAAGAGTACGTACAGTGGTGACCTGGCCGTTGATCGATGTGACGATGGTCGTGATGTTTTCTAGAGGTGTTGCGCCAGGGAACGACAGTGAATGTGTAATGCTGTCAGTGAACGAGGATGTGTTTGATGAAGATATATCGGATGATGTGGGGTCGGAGTGTGGGGGACTGGTAAGCGGATCTGAGGTGTTCGTTGACGGTGGTAGAGATGTAGGAGGCCTGGAATCTGTCACCGATGGTGGTGGACTGGTTCTATTCGCGGGTTTGTCAAGAGATGATTCACGGAGAGATAGTGTGAAATTGCTTACAGTGAGGTACTCGGTGGTGTGCTCGTGCTGGAAACAGAGGTGGAGGTGATGTTCGATGTAACAGTAACGGAAGTCTGCGCCACAATACTGTCAGGCACTATACACCACAAAAAGAAAAGCTCTTTGCTCACAGAATTCAACGACGGTCCTACAGGAGGATTGAGGAGTTTCGTAGAGGATGTGGATGCAGATGAGGTGGTCTGCCGGGGAATGAGCTGCATGATGAAAGAGCCTCCAATGATGGCGATGAGGAGTAAAGGAAAGGTTGTTCGAAGTTGAAGCTCAAGGGACCAGGAACACGGTCTACACATGCCGTTTCCACACTGCCACAATACCCATTGATGCCGGGCCAAACTCAGTGCCTCGGTTCGGAGAAAGCCGTTTGGCTACTGCATTCCGACGAAACCACTGTCTCTTCCGTCCAACTTACCGTCCGAGTTATGGATGGAGCAGGATGGAACTCACGCTTGCTGCCCATGCTTTCACGGTCTCTCTATCACCAAAGGCGATGAAAACGAAGATAGGAATATGGACACCGAAGAAGAAATCCCTCTCACGGATCACCAGTTGTTGGACATAGCGTGGAAGGCCCAGGGTGCACAACGGGCAACCATGACCTCTGGGTGCTAACTGATATAGTTGATGTGGATCGAAAGTGCGTTCGAATTCTGGAGGAAAGATATGTTCGAGAGGTTGCAGGGGTAGCTCGCCATTGCTAATGAGGATTGGGCGACAGGAAGAAAGGTGAATGCCATTGCGGACTCCGGTCACGACAGTTAAACGTTTGAACGTTGACGTTGAATGTTGTTGGCATTGGACTTAATAAAAACTCCAGGTAAGACATCCCTTCCATGTGAATAGGACGCAACATGACCACCAAAACCTAATTTTAGAAAAATCGCTACATAAACCTCCTATCTACATCCAACCACTACATACCTACTGAATCCTAAATTGCCTTCACCATAAAGAACTTTCAGCCGAAACCGTCGATGCATCTATTATCGGAATGTACTGGTTTGGTCCATGACCGTCATATTCTCGTCACTCGCATCTTGTGTTCAAAACAGTCCTCAACCGTTCCGCGTCCTAGGCGTTTGTTCTCAACGCTTGCAGTTCCTGGAGATGCTCGGCCACTACATCTACAGAAGTGCTTACGCACTAAAAACCTATCAGAGGCAGTAGCCCCTGCATAATCATGAGGTCGTTGATCCAATCTGCACAGCATTATGGTAGTATTTTGGTATAGGTTTTGTAGGCGGACAGCAGGTCTCGTAACGACCCAATTCCAAATTTAAAAACACGATGCAAAGGTGAATCGTGAAGAAAGGTATATCAAACATTTACTTTCGTAATAGCATCGGCTTGTAACACACACTCACCATCCTGCTCACGAGCTGTTGCTAGTGCTGCTGTCCTCGACATGGTAACTGCAAGAGTGTCGAGATTTGAAACAAAAAGACCGGGGGTGGACGCGACTCTAACTCAAGGCCTCTGAGAGTAAGGCGGAACATGTAAGCGAATCACTGATTTAATTAACTTGACTGACCGAACGTTGAACAACCTAGATTCAATCTAGCGTTTACATATAGCCTGTGGGGCCTACCGTCATTGCGGGCTGACGACGCACTTGCAGTAGATAGAGAGGTACGAAAACCATATGCATCCAGGCGCGTAGCTAGCCCATTCTTGGATACGTTGCATGATCCCACAAGGACGGCAGGGGCCAGATATGTACTTCACGCCCGTGGTCGTCTAAATCGACATTCACATTCGCTCTCAATGCAAACATGTGTCCACTTTCGAGATCCCTGTTAAATAAATGTGTCTCAGCGATATGGCGATCTGATTGTGCGCGAGCCCATTCATAGTAAGATGTCTTTCTTCGACCCAAGCCACAGGCCTGACAGATATGTATCATGCAGATTTAAATTTAGAACGAGTAATTGGCTTCACACTGCCTTACGACGCATGTGTATCGGGATATTTGTCGTACTGTCGTTGTTCTTACTCGAGTCCGCGAGTGTTGCCTCTTCACTTATACCATTCATCCTCTGCTTTACCACCTCTTCCCTTCGTGAACTAACGTCTATCGAAAGTCTATCCCACCGCGATTCCGGCCGGCTTCCGACTCGCCCTGACCATGACGACCTCAAACATCACCTTCCCACTCGAGCTTGTAGAGGCATTCGTGGAGCAATTAGCACCAGGCAGTGGTATCGCTTTGGAGGAAGAGATATTCCAGACTCTCGTTTCCTGCACCTTGGCCTCAAAAAATTCTCATTCGCTGCTCGCAAGCGCCTGTTCTCAACCCTTGTGATCGGTCGAAACTGGAAGCATACGTCACAAATAATTGATTGGCATTGGCGCATGATGCGCAAAGGACGCACAGAAGAAGCATCAAGACGAATCAATAGCTTTCTCGGTCTCTTAGCTGATGAACGAAGTTCTGATCTAGCGCTCATGATCCGCAGGCTTCATATTATCGTGGACGATGAACGCATTATTCTTCGACAAGCAACGAATCTTCACGAACTCCTCAAAGTTTTAAGTCATCGAGCACACAAGCTCAGTATTCTGCGGGTACACGGCCGTTACACCTTCTCATGGACGACGATTCCCAGGAAACGGCTGATGGCCTATATGCCCTCTGCCACTCTCTTTCCGTCAACCATCTCAGCTTCAGCGGTGTGTATAATATACCATATACCATTGCCTCGGTCCAGGAATATCCTCACCTTCGATACATCGACTTTAAGGAATCGGAATTTGCGGGAAATGACGCGGGCATGGCAGCAGAAACGACCATATCTCCCGCGACTAGCTTAATAACAGGGCATTTGGATGTTTTGAGCGGTCTTCCCAAATACGGCATTTACGAGATATGCTATACTTCGGATGGACAAATAAATATCGTTGGTATCGATATTACTATCCGGCTACGTGACGAAGCACAGCGACTCAACCAACTCCTATCTGATGAACGTGTCCGCTCTTCTTTGAGATACTGTTGCTGGTGAGTCGCTACTTTGACGTTGCTATCGCTTACTGATCCTTGTGTCATCCTTGATAGCACCTGCAGGGACACCCATGAACTTTTATCGACAACCAAGGCTATTGATTTCGGAACTATGGTTCTGCTTCGCCAGCTTACCATCTACTTGCGCGTTGGCCTTGATGATGATATACCTGAAATTACCACGGACATTACGAGCGCTATGAATACCTTGATTGGCTGTTTATACTATGGAAACACCAAATCTGCACTACAGGAAATCAAGGTCACTCTCGACACAGAATATGATTTGTACGAGAGGACAAGCATGTTTGATGCTGTCGATTTCGGTTCCCTGCAAAGACTGAGAATCGATTCCTTACGGAAGAAGCATCCACTCATCCAATCGACCCAGTTTTGCATTCGTATCGGGCTTTTGCCGTATGATTCTGGGCCCGAAGTCCAATCGTCGGTCGAGGAGATCGTTCGCAAACTGATCACTGATGCCATCGCCCTCCCTCCGGTTGACGAATCCTTCCTGCCCAAAATTCACATTTGCGCGGAGAAGGTGTACTAAAATGTTTGCAAATATTCGGTTACTCGGGGACTCACATTGGACTCACAACAGCTGAGTCCGCCGAAAGTTGTATAACAATTTATTCACCAGAAGATGTTTCATTTCCCATGGAATACGCGCCTGATGCCGACAATAAGCCCCAATGCTCTCATTCCACGGTGCCCCCCACGCTCGTTAATTTTGCGCTGCGTAAAGGATTCTCGATGGCGGCTAGAGCATCGCAGGTCGGCATGCATGCATAGGCTGTAGAGAGAATACATCACTTACTATCGTATTCTCCGCACGTTTTGCTACTATCTTGGCGGAATATGGAAAGCTGGCTTTTGGTAGTAACACGTAAATAGGAGTCGTTTGATACACAAAAGTCTTGATGACTGTCTTGAAGTTCTTTTAGTAAAATACACATAGAAGAAGGTGAATCAGTACTTTCTCGATCTTTTGGCTGATGAACGAAGTTTCGATCTAGTGTTTGTGATCCGTAGCATCCAGATTACCGTGGATATTGAACTTGTTACTCTTCAAGAAACAACGAATCTCCATGGCCTGTTCGAATCATCGAATCATCAAGCACATGTCAATATCGACTCCCTTCATCTGCGCATATAGGGCCTTTGTTCCCTCTTGTGAAAGAATACTCAGTCTGCATGATATTTGGGCTTACGGCGCATCACCGCTGTCGATACCCGGCCATGCTCAAGTGCCTTCACCTTCGTATCTCGCCTCGTCTTACCCCTCTGCAACAGCAGCGGGAAGTGCGCCGAACGCCTATGCCCAGGATAACGGAAACACCGCCTACACCTACCCCAGGGCCCGCCTCCTTCCAACAACAGCAATAAAATACCCTTAACAATACAATGCACAATAGTATCACAAGTGCAAAGGCACAGCCGAAGAAGTCAAGCCTGCTCGCCTGTCCATGCTCGGGCGACAGGTCGATATGGCTCGATCGGAGTCCGCATACGCATCCCACTTAGTCCAAGTCTTGGTCGCATCCTTCAACTCCCACTTAGTCGCAGCCTTAGTCGCGTGTAGGACACATGTGTCGTGCCACGGGACGAATCTTTATCTGATCTGGAGTGACTCTACTCTCGCTAGTCATTTGAACGTCATCGCGTGCGGTCTGGACTCTTATTACATACCCGTCTGGCTTTGAATCCCCAATTCTCAGGACTACATTGCTAATCTTATAATTGAAATTGAAATACAGTCACCACCTATCCAATATGTATTTACTTGCTGACTACTCATGGCACATGGTACAGCGGTAGTCTCTTCACGTTTTTTTTTCAAGTCCAGGTCGGGCCAACTGTACGCGAATGTCGAAAAGGTATGAGATGCATGGTATAAGACTAGGTATAGCTGCTAGCCTCTGCTAGCATATGACACGAAGATACTGGAATCCTGGACTAGGCCAGAGCCTCTGTCAATAAACAGGTTCTTAACACCCAAGTATTATATTAGCATCGCATTTCCAACCATACCGTCCATACGAACTGGCCGCGGGTGATGACGAAATTGGCTGAACGCGAGATGAAAAGGATCTCGTGGTAGTATAGTAGTCAACTCGGGGTAGATACCAGAAATCAGCCTGAATTTGCCCTGCAGGATTGATTAAGCAAAATGTGTTCATTTAGGACCACAAACAAACATATACATATAGGAAAAATATCAAAATAGGTCACAATTTGCAGTTTTCGTAGAAAACGAAATTTGGAACAAGTGACATGGCCTGCAGGGGCTAGGTTAGGGGCTAGGTTAACATGTTTGTGGGTGCTTAAAAATAATGTACTAAAAGGAAAAGAGGAAAAAGAGGAGAAAAAGGAGGCTTTTCCTGCTAATCTTATCTTATCTATTTTTCCTTCAGAAACCTTGTAATTCCCTTGTTATTAACACACCTAACTCAGTTCTAGTCCAAATTTTATAGCAAAAATTGTGCAAAATCTTAAAAATTCAGGGCTATTTACTACTTGTACAATATAAGCAAATTTTGGAGGGTAAGTATACTAATTTTCATTATCTCTACCCAGATGCTCACATGAGTGGGTTGGATGTTGACTACTTTTCCACCAGTCTTTATGATTATATGATGCACATGCATTAGGACAATCTCTTTTGTTTTTAGCTACAATGCAATCTATGTTGAAACATTTCCAACATGTTCTTTTTCCACATACATGTTTAAGACTAGGCTGCAACATATCAGATGGGATTCTGGTTGTTTCTGTTGTTAGATAGGAGTGCATGCCATACTATAATAGCATACAGTCATAAGGTTATGGTGGTCTTACAGCAATGGTTCTTCTGTAGCCATACCATAAAGCACAAAATCAGATTCTTGACAGTACAGTTGGCAGTAAAAATGGCAAAAATTGGCTGTACAGCTATTACCTGTCCCCAAATCAATGAAATCCTATTGTTTTAAGATTGAAAACAAACCACAGCATGTATGTCTGATTGTTCATTGCAGTTTCAGCCTATTCACCCTGTTCTTTTATCCAAAATAACCAAACTCTGCCCCAAATCATACCAAAATACCTGATTACCCACCTATTACCTCTGCAAGCATGTTGATTCCTGCCTCTTTGCACATGGTTTTAGTGAAATATCAGACCTCACATTATAGGATCAGGTTGTACAAAAAAATACTGCTCAAAATTTGCTGCTAACCAGCAATATACAGAGCTTTTCACCTCCCATTGCTGTACCACCAAGTACAGCTGTTAGAACCATCCACCATACTGTAGCTGTATGTTGGTAGCTATAAACTGTAAATATGGTGACAGCATGCAGTCCTATTGTTAGATCTCATGATCTGCACTTCTACTATGAATAATAGTAATTTATATAAATGAGCAAGGCTTACCTGAATGGTTGATCCAAATCAGAAAACCCCAAGCCACCCTCAGAAGAAGCAGAAAGTGAACTTGAGAAAGGATAAACCAATTTAAATTTTTATTAAAATTTAAACCAGCTGTCTACATACCTTCTTCTATCTACCAAGTCCTGAAATAGCTGTAAGTCTTCTTCACCCAGTGAACCATAGATATTGGCATAATCCATGGTCCCAAAGCATTTTCATATTCTAAATTCAGCCTTAATAAATATTAGGTATTCAACAACCTAGAACATACCATTAGAATTGCTATCCATAGTTCAAAGTTATCAGTTTGGCTGATCAGGAAAAATCTAGAA
>JAJIRX010001076.1:0-69115 GCA_023853785.1 Psilocybe azurescens | reverse complement strand
TTTTGAGGCTATATATGGGTGATTGAAACCTTTGTGCATCCCAGAAAGTCATACAAACATTGTATTATGTTTTATGCCCACTAATTATTCTAGTATTTTGAACTGGTTGAGTAAAATTAAGGCAGTATTAAATTTAATAAAATATTTATTCAACTTTACTTTAGCAGTAATTTTTGGTGGACCATTGAGGTACATTGCATTTTTGACAACCTTTTCTGTATTCTTGTAAGTTACCATAAGCATAAGTTTTGTATGTAAAATACACTAAACATTGGTACAAGATTTAATTGTATATCAATTATTTTGGCTCTCCCAGACAGGCTGCTTTTTAAATAGTGACATTGACTGTCATGTTCTTACATACAGTAATGACATATTAGTGTAGTAGTCAGGATAATTGTGTGTTCTGTGAAGGTGGTGGTTCAATCCTGGTAAGTGGCATTTCAATTAAATGTGATAATATGAATAATCAATTGGAGTTATATGGGAAGTGTGCTATGTATTTTGTAGTAACATTAAATGATCCAATATTTTACTGTAAAATTGCCCCCTCAGTGGCTGTGGAAAATTGTTTTAAATGCAAGGTTAACAAAGATGTAAGCTACCTTACAAGGACTACAAAGGTTTTATTTTAGCTAATTCTGGCCGTGACTTACAAATAAGGAGTCTGTTTGTTTCACTTTACCATGCCTTTTGGGCATTTGCGTCATTTGTTGCCTTTCAAGGGCATTGCATTCCAATATATTCTTTTGCGGTTTTGCCGATGTAGTATGACATTGATTATTGTCTAATTTTTGCAAAGTGAACTGCAGCCCTGATTCCACTAGTGATTGTTTGTCGGAGGCCAAGTGAATGCTTGTCGTGCTCGCATCGTATGTGATTACACTATTCCTGCTTGCCAGGGTTACTAACTGCCATGACCTGGATTCAGGCCCCGAACTGCGCGCCAAGAGGCACCGGGATTGGCTATGTTGGTTTCTGAACGACTGGTGTGACAGTGACATCTGGCACGATTAGATAGAGTGACATAGATTAGATAGGATCTAGTAGATATCTATAGATAGGCTAGGCTAGTCGGACCGTGTCAGCGGAATGGACAGGCATACCGCTGGCAAGGTTCCGAGGGAGAACACGACTCCTCCTCATTCCAATCGCATGCCTGCCATTCAGGACGCCTCCATATCCCACCGTCCCATCTGGTGACAACAGAGTGATTCCTACCCAAATCCAATAGCCATTTCAACGAAGAACCGATAACCGACAACGAATAACTGACATATAACTGCCTTACTCGAATCAACCCGAACGTCAATTCCACAATCAACGCCAACCGTAACACTGTCCAAATCACCGTCTAGTAGTTGGGTAGCGCTGGCCCCTCGCTCTAGTAATCTCAACAGAGACACGTCAGGACGATTTTGTTAGAAATAGACAATAATGCACAAATCAGTAGCTATACTGATGAGTAACAATAGAGTCAAATCTCAAATGCGCAACAATGACAAGTATGAGTGAAAATAGTAAATTGCTTCTGTAGACTCCAAATCTTGTTCTAGTGTCTTTTTTCCTCAGACATAGTAGGAATACTGGTCTTTACATGGCTAAGTGTCTAAAAATGGCGAGGCATGACTATAGGTGTCCACAATATTGCGTCAAAACACCAAACCTATAATTACATGACAAATTATATATCACCGGAACCGTCTCAACGAGGGGATTCCGGATCAGTGATCAGAATTTGAATAACTTTACTCTACAAAAAGTTATTAACAGAACAGTGTGCAAGAACACCGAAAAGAGCGAATTCTAACTAAGTGTCCATTTGTACAAGTGCAAATATCAAGTGTAGAACATTAGAAACAAAGTGTTTAATCACAAAAACTAACAGATTTTCCCCCGCCATAACATTCACACCACCAGAGACTGAATCCGAGGCCGAATCATTTGAGTCCGATATCACCTTGACAGGCTCGCCTTGGCTTTCACGAACGGGTTCCCCAAATTCCTCAATCCTTCCTCTAGTACCCGCTTCAGTGGACCCCCAGCAAGCCCTCTTCCGCCTAGCACACCACCTAGCCCACTTTTACCGAACGTGCCACCACCCAGTCGCCAAACTACACCATCACCCGAACTTAACTACGACTTTCCGTTCATGAGCGATCCGACTACCACCAAGCTGTTCACAGGTGAGGAAGGCAACCTTGAGGAGGACCCACAGGACTTCATAAATGGCGTTGAGCACTTTTTCATGGCCAAAGGAAGCTTTACCGATACGTCCAAGGTTAAGTATTTCAAATTAAATCTGAACTCACGATCAGCTGCGGACATCTGGTTCACAGGACTATCAGCAATTGAGAAGGATACTTGGGAGCATCTCGAGGCCACTTTTGCCACGTGTTGGCCTGCCAAAGCCGTCACAGTGAAGCCTCCAAGTGAGAAGCAGGCAGCGTTGGAGGCAACAGTGTTATTGGAGAAGGATTTGGGAAGAAGGCAAAGTTGGGAGGCGTCGAGGAGTACAGCCATGTTATCTGGGCGGACAAAGTAGAGAAGCTTGCAAAGGATATCCCGGACACCAACAACCTACTCGTTCCAACCATTTGCAGAAAACTTCCGAAGATACTTCAGAAAATCGTCGGCGTGAAGACCATGACATGGTCCGAGTTTTGCACGGCAATACGCGCCATCACGTTCGACGAAATCGACGAAAAAACTCGAGGGAGGAATGAGACCGTATACAACTCACCAATCAGGTAGCCAGTCTATCAGGCAAGCAACCCGACACTCCGTCAAAAGCTCTCGGAGCAGCGTTTCAAAATCTCAGCACATTGAACCCGATACCACAGCCACAGTTCACACCACGCCCCACAACAGCCTCCACACCGCAAACGCGGTACCAGGCTATTCCATTTCCAACACGCACCACTGCTGAGCGTTTAGCTGACGTCTTCCGTTTTGCCTTGCCCATCCATCCAAATACGACTGCGGGGCAAGCCTTGTATCAAGCACAGGTGGCCGCATATAGGGCAGCAAACGGTACTAGAATCCTCACGAAACCCGTCAATATCCTCTCTCCCCAGGTTCTGCAGCAGTGGCTTCCGGCGAGTGCTGGAACTGTGGCCATTCCAAGCATATACCCCATCCCTGCCAGCATCCACCTGCTCCCAACCTCGAAACCACTTGGCGCCGCATTGCAGGGACGATCTACTTATCCGCTTTACGAGAGGGCATCGATGTGGCAATGTTCATTTCGTTAGCAAGCAAAATGACTTGCTAACCCTCGAGGAGTTTGATGCTGTTGTTGCAGGGGATCGTATTGCACTCCAAAATGCGATTGCTCTAGCCAACGGCCAGGGGGAAAGGGGAAGGGTCGTCGACATAGAGAAGGAACCTCAATCAACGACCCTAACTTTAGCAGAGGAGGATAGCGTGAAGGTCCCTGAGCATGATGAGCTGCTGCTTAGGGACAACGAAAGGCCTACCAATGGACTGTATACCCCTACGTGAGGGGAGGGAGCTTTACCAGCAGATGTAGTGGTTATCCCAGATACGAACATGTATTCTGTCACAAAGAATGTTATCATTTCGGACCTGTACAGTGTTGGTAGCCTAGAAAGGAAAGAGAAAGGGAAAATGAGTGTACCGTTTGTGCATGGAGTGGAATTAGCAGGCCCAAAAGGAGAGGGTGGTGCGTTTAGGAGCTCCATTGATAATGGGGCCATAGTCAATGGGCTTGATAAGGAGACGTACCTCAGATCGGGGAAAAGACAACTTTTGGAGTTGCAGCCATCCAATTGTATCCTTAGAGTGGCAGATGGGTGGCTGGTTCCTTCCTCGGGAATTGGAAAGGATGGGTCTCAGTGAAGGGCATCCGACGTTATGGTGTTTTTGAGGTCTTCAGTAGTCAAGGAGCATGGGCATTACTATTTGGAAAACCACTACTCGAAGCCTTTGATGCCGCTCTCACGATTACGCGAACGGACACCATTCGAATACCCAAGGACACAGATAAGACAGAATGGGTGGTCTTGGAGAACCAATACGCAAGCAAAGCGGGGTTTGCAGGAGACCTATTGGCCAATCTCACGATTGACATCAGACAGTGCATAGACACTTCGGGGTAGCACATTATCCCCTTGAGGGAAGTCACACATGTCAAATTTTCACCGGATATCAATTTTGTTGATCATATGCCTACTATAGCAGAAGAGACAGAGCTCGAACTGGATGCATTTGGCAACATGACAGAACCTTCCCACCCCGGAACTGCTCAGCCCGAAATCAAATTGTTTGAACACACAGTTTTTACACGGAAAACGGATCCACATAACCCAGCACGCGTTGCAGCTATTCAATCTGAGATCACTATTGGTCCTGACCTTACATCCGTTCAGCATGAACACGTTTGTGGAATGATAGCTGGATATGCCGATTGCTTTGCTCTTTCAATGAGTGAGGTGACTGCAGTGGACGGTGCATCACATCAACTTGATTTTCCTCGAGATACTCAGTTCAAAACAAAAGTGAATCAGCGCCCACAGAGTCCACCTCAGAAAGAATTTTTCAATGGTGTTATTGATAAAATGCTGGCAGCGGATATCATCAGACCTATTGCACACCAAGATGTCAAATGCTGTGGTGCCACCACATTGGCCAAGAAAGCACACAAAGGCAATGGTCTGACACTCGATGCACTGAAGCACCACATAAATGACGAATGTATAGCAGCTGGATTCCCATCCACCTTTATGGATTTGCCTCCGAAGGAAGAACCTATCATTGATTCCAATCCACCCCAACCACAGAATAAATGGCGAGTCTGCCAGGATTTTGCCGAGCTAAACCGCGTTACAAAAGTACCACCAATGCCTCAAGGTGATATACGCCAGAAGCAGCAGAATCTAAGTGGTCATAGGTGGATATCTGTTTTCGACTTTGCAAGCGGGTTTTATGCTTGCAAAATTGAGCTAGAGGACCAGCCCTACATCTGCTTTTATGTTGAAGGTCAAGGATATTTTGCATGGAAACGCATGCCGTTTGGCCTGACAGGTGCCCCATCCACATTTGCGGCCATGACTGCTCGTGCTCTAGGTGATTTGGTAGGAACAATGATAGAGCTCTTCGTTGATAATGGTGGCTTAGCAGGAGATGAGTTCAAAACCATGCTTTCCAATACTTGCCGTCTTCTCGACCGCATACGCGAAACAGGACTTTCTCTTTCAGCATCTAAATCTCGGTTTTTCATGACGGAAGCTACATTTGCAGGCGGACGAGTAGGACCAGATGGAATTAAACCCGATTTAACAAAGCTAACAGCCATTGTGGACTGGAAAACACCAACGGATTTACAGAATTTGGGCTCATTCCTTGGTTTAACAGGATACTTCCGGTCACTTGTCAAAGGATATGCATCGTTAGCCCAACCGCTCACAGACCTCGCACGTAAACTTGAACTACCAAAGCTCAAGGGTAAGGCTGCTTATACTCGCGCTATAAAAGGGCACTCCCTCGCTGGTCTATGGAAACAAGAGCATGAACATGCTTTCCTCCGCTTGAAAGTCGCACTAACAAGCGAGCCTGTACTCAAAGGGCTGAAGTACGATGGAACCCCATTCATTGTAACTACCGACGGTTGCAAATACGGCTTTGCAGGGATGTTAACCCAGAAGTTTACAACGGTTCTAACTAACGGAACAGAGAAAACTACATTGCATCCGATTGGGTTCTCATCAAAGAGGACATCCGCAACGGAAGAGAAGTATAAGCCATTCATTCTTGAATTTGGTGCACTAAAACATACCCTGGACAAATTCAGCGACGTGATATGGGGATACCCAATTGAGATCGAGACAGATTGTCAAGCCCTCCATGACCATCTCCTTAGCACAACCTTGAACTCAACTCATGCTTGATGGCGTGATGCAGTCCTTGCCCATAATATCATCGATGTTCGCTATAGACCAGGACGTCTCAATGTTGTTGCAGACGGTCTCAGTCGCCAGTTTGTTAATATGCCGCTGGAGCCAGGAGACGGTCACGAATGGACAGTTAGCGAGGATTGGGAGACACGTACTGGTTTGCTCAACGACATATTCCAAGTCCAGGATACTGAGCCCAGCGCAACATATGACACTTTGCGAACACGCTTTTCGAAGGAGAAAATCTTTCTTGAAGTAATTGACTCGATTTGCCAAATGGACCGCAGTAGGAGTTTGCGGGAGAGGACAAGAGCACGGCACAAAGCAAAAGGATATATGATTGACGACGGGCGGCTATGGAAGGTGGGAGACGGATCAGCGAGGGCAAGAGCAAGGGTGGAGTGCATGACGCAGGAGGAAATGGTAAAGCTTGCCTGGGATGAACATCATAACCATGGACATTTCCATCGAGATAATATCAAGGCAAAACTCCTGGACAAGTTTGCGAGCCCGAAGATGGATCAATCTATAGTGAAAGCTATCATGGATTGTGGACGATGTAAGTCCTTCGGAACAACACACCTTCATTCACTCCTTCAACCTATAACACGACGACACCCGTTTGAGCTTATGGTCGCAGACACCTTGACAATGCCAAAAGGGAAAGGTGGCATCTCGAAGTTGGGTCTTTGGATGGACGTGTATTCCCAACACGTGTGGGCGACGAAATTAAAGTCGGCGGCAACGGGTAAATCTTTGCGGAAGGGTTACGGAAACATCTGTGACCTATTCACGGCGTCAGAAACACTAATGACGGATGGAGGACCCGAATTCGATAACCAGGACTTACGGGAGGAATGTGCCATTTGAGGAACAAAGCTGGAGATATGTGCATCATATTCCCCATGGATCAACGGTCTCCTCGAAGGCACAAATAAGATTTTACTGGATCGTTTAAAGCGGATGTGTGCACCAGACCTAGGAGAGAACAAGTACGCAACGATGGATCTTCCAGCCAAATGGCCGGACCACCTCGAGGCTGCAATACGTTACATCAATGACCGCATATTGCCAAACTTGAAGTACTCACCGAACAAACTTCTCCTCAGTCTCATAATCAACACCACAACAACTCCAACCGATGACATATCAGGTCCCCCCACAGCTGACGAGGTTGAAACCCAGATGGCTTATGTGAACCAGCAACGTTTGGATGGATATTCGCACATGGTGGACCACGCACACCGCCGCAAGGTGAAATTTGACAAACAAGTCATGGCCAAAGCTCCGCACGAGGTAATATTCGAGGCAGGCGATCTGGTGCAAATCTATCGAAGTGACTTGGATTATACATTCAAAGCAGAAAGGAAGCTCTTACCAAAATTCTCCGTTCCTCAACGCGTTGTCAGCCGAAACCAGAACTCCTATCAGCTCGAAACGTTAGATGGTTCTCCGATTGCGGGCAAGTTCAGCTCGCGCCGCTTACGAATATTCACACCCAGGGAAGGAACAGAGCTACAGAAATCTCAAGCGGAGATCGAGAAAGAGTGGCGCAGGCGAGAGGAAGAAGAGGATATAGATGGTGACGACAGGGAGGGCGACGAGGCTGTTGACATGTTAGATGGTGGTGAGGCAGAGGAAGTTGAGGTGTCGTAGGAAACTAAGGGTGCACGCAACGAGGGCGTTGCGCCACTTGAAGGGGGCACATGTGACAGTGACATCTGGCACGATTAGATAGAGTGACATAGATTAGATAGGATCTAGTAGATATCTATAGATAGGCTAGGCTAGTCGGACCGTGTCAGCGGAATGCGGACAGGCATACCGCTGGCGAGGTTCCGAGGGAGAACACGACTCCTCCTCATTCCAATCGCATGCCTGCCGTTCAGGACGCCTCCATATCCCACCGTCCCACCGGAGCAGTACATGATTTCGTAAATCAAATTCAATGGTTGGGCCGGCAGGAAGGCGCTTGTATATGAGAAGATAAAAGAAGAAAAACGCACACATATATCGGTTTTAAGACAGCCGAAATAGCATTTTTGTTGCAGTTAATTTGAGAACATGACCAGTCACCAGCGGAGATTACAATGAGCTCCAAGCGAAAGGCTCGTGCGTGACAAGCCTCACTGGGATGATGGTGCTTCAGGAAGCCTGGAAAGAAAGGTCAAGTGGGTCTTCATTCGTTGTGGTAAGAGGCCTGATTGCTATACAAATGTGCAACTGCACAGGCCTCAAGGCTCCAACAGAGGTGGTGGATGTACGCGCGCATGTATGGCGTGCAGTATGCCACTTCCGGCGTTTTCGTTTTTGTTTCTTTAGTTGTGTTTGTTTTTGCGGATAAGTGAGTTGTATTGGTGGATGAGGAAGGAAAGGAGCGAAGAAAAGAACAGCCGCAGCCTCGCCGGAGAACACAGGCCCATCCATGCCGTGTTACAACCTCGCCCAGGGCGCACACGCGATGGGCGAGCACGCGGGCACAGGCAAACCGGTCTTCTATCCTCCTCTTCCTCCTCCTTACCCTCCTTATCCGCCTTGCGCTCCATGTTACCACGAGAAGCGGAAGAGGAAAGCGCACCCTGGAACGCATCCGCGAACGGCGAGAACTCCAGCGCGTAGATGTTGTGTCCAATCTCCAGCTTCCTCATCTGCCCCTTCCGCTTTCCCGTCCCCTCACACTCTTTCACCCCCAAATCCCTTATAGCACCAGAACCCCTCCATAATCCCTTACAGGAAACACCAAGTCCAGCGCTACGCCCACATCCGCCGCATGCTGCGCGCACCCTACATCTAATCAGTCTACACCAAAGTGCGTGATATGATGCAGAATCTCGCGTGGTGAAAGTGCAACTGTGAGGAAACGCGGTTTTGAAGGCGGGCAGGGGGAGAGGGGGAGAGGGGTGGGGTGTTATGGAGGTGGGGATGAGTTCGGGTTCGGGTTCGGGTTCGGGTTTGAAACGTTGATATTTAGGAACCGCAGGAGCAGGAGCAGAAGAAGGGAGGAGAAGCAGAGGCAGAGGCAGAAGTAGAAGAAGCCTTCCGTGCCAACGCATTGACCTCCAGCCTGAGCGTATGCACCGTGGCGGCTTCGGGTGGTTCCGTGTGGAGAGCGGAGAAGGCTTCGCCTACTGGTAGAGAGGCGCCAGTGGACATTGACGAATATTGCTGGGAGGTAGGTGGGAGCGCGCTGAGTTCGGTGCTGTCGGTATTGGTGTACTGGTGGCCGATAGATCGTGATCAATGTGATCGGCGCTGATGTGATTGGTTGGGGATGAGAGATAAGATTACATTCATCACTACATTTCTTTGAACATTCCTTCAGGAGCTTTTAATCAAAGTTTGAATTCTCCGTGGGTTTTCCTCGCTGCTATGGTACCTACGCACCATAAAACTACTACTGATTAGTGCTATTTAAGACGGAGACAGGTTAAAAGGGACTTGACAAATCCAGCTGAAGACAGGTGTGTTGTTCAAGTTATGCTATAGCCAACGAGACCACTGTTTCCCAACTTCTTCGCCCGTACGAACCAAGGATGGAGAGACAGGGAACCGAGGAAAATATATTCCTATGCAACGCCGTCAATAGTCACGTCCAACGACAACAAGCCTTGTTCGTTCGACTCGGGCTTGACAAGGACTTCCAATGATACACCAACCCTCTCAATTCTATCATTGGGGGAACAGGTATAGGAAGATGAAGAGGCGGGAGAATATGTGAAGGCTCCGAAATGATATTCAGAAGTACTATTCTGAGCTCTTTCTTTCTGTCTTTCTCTTGTTCACGTAGGGTACTTATTATACCACTATCATATGTATTGAACACAGACCACGCCAAAAGTTGAAGTTGGATTGAAGTTAAAACCCCTGCATCTGAGGTCCGGGGTGGATAGAAAGAAATCAGGAATGAGGAATTGGAAATTAGAGTGCTCGAAGCACCATAACATGTAGGTGTATTGGATACTTATGCATTGATCCCATCACATCACACTGAAAACGAAAGCCACGAGTGGGCGGGAGTATCAACTAACTTTCAGGTTAACCCTTCATCACAACACACTCTTGTTGCTTTTGTCAATCAATCGAACCCATCCGCCCATACTCAAGGACCAACGAACAACTATCACTTTTCCTCATGTATTTTCTCTCCTGCGAATCTTCCCTTTACCTTTGCCTCTAGCACGACCTACGACCCTCCATCTCCGCCCCGCATCCTTGAACACACGCAGTACTGCAGAGTATATCGCAGTAAAGCGCCGGAATCCATCTGCCCAGTTCGTGTGATGGTTTGCGCCATCGTAGATGTCGTTTTCGTTGTTGGAGAGGAAACGGAGGCAGAGAACCAAGAGGAGCCAATCACAGCACAAACCGCCGTGAAGAACGCATCCAGCACCGCAAAATTATGCAGCAGGTGGAGGATGTACGGCTCAGCATAGTGTTTGAAAAGTAGTGTTCTCATCTCGTCCTTTGAATGCCTGGTTCCATCCAGGTACATATACGCGGTTATAATAACCACTATGATCACAGCAGGCGACGGTTTCCAAGTCCATGTACAAGCAAGTAATTGGACAACAGAAGAGCAGGAATACAGCCGCCGAATACTTCAGGCCTACTACTAGTATGATTTATTCATCCCCGTGGTGAGTGTAGCGAGCTTGTATGCTGGTGACAGGTTGCCTGATGGCTTATAATCCCCTTTGAGTGGTCGAAGTCATCACTCTCCTTCATTATACTGACTCCGCCGTACGTCGTGAGAGGCCCTGAGTCGAACATGGTCGTGAAATCATGTCCACAGACTAAATAAATGTTGAATATCCGACACACACATAGTAGGAACGCCGGGATGAATAGGCAGCTAGTCGAAGCACGTAATCCAAATGGGTGTTATGGAGCAGGAAGGACCCGAAATCACATCAGATGTTTATGATTATCGTGTTTGAATGTTCACAGGCAAAAGAAGGTTTAATTAAGTCCGTCGAAGATATCCAGTCGCCCAAGTCGATTGACTGTGTTCACTGTGGTTGAGAAAGCTCAAGGAGATACAACTGCAGCTTGAGTGGCGTGCTTCGAGGCCTCGTAGACATAAAAATCAATTTGAAGGATATGCAAATAATGCGACCATACCCAGCCTCATATTGAGGGGCAGAGGGGGGAGATGTATCGCCCATAATGGTTAGACCCTGCATCTGTTGTGTGTACCAGTGGGAGCGGGAAATTGTCTGGGAATCGGTCAACATTGTTCATCCTTTGATACACGCTACGAAGTTGAGTCAGAACCCAAGTACACGGAAAAGGTCAAAGAGCCTGGGAGTTAGAACGCATGGATAAGACTACAAGTCCTTTGTTTTCATGAAAAGACAACCATTGTCGTCTTTTCCCCACCGAACGGCCTGTTCCTCCATTACCACCACCACCATCACGATGTCAATGTACATGAGCCACGCCTCGGACCTTGCGCTCTCCAGCAGTGTAGGAGGAAGTGCTCAAGTTGGCACATCCTCAACATTCCTTGACTGTAAGCTTGCTTGCGTCGGCGAGGATGAATACGCGTTTATTTACTAATCAACCATGGTGGTTATCGTAGCGTCTCTATCTAGCTCGGACATGTACCCCTCAATGTGGGGCAGCTACTCCGATATGCCGCACTGGCATGAGCCTATCCCCGCGCATTTTCTGCCCAACTCTCCATTTCCCACTGACGGGCATGCCGAACCTCGCTCCCAGCCCGATAGCCGCCCCTTTAACGAGGCGATCTCAGGCTGTACGTCTCTCGCTCGTATGCGCGATTTCAAATCGTATAACACTGTTCTAACCATTGCTTTATGCACTAGCAGATGCTTTGCCCACGGACTATTTACCTGATCTGGTCGCACCTCACATCCCGTAAGACTGATGTTCTACATGGATGCAGTACGTGCTCGCGCTCAGCCTTACCGACATAACTATAGGTCCACACCACTGGCACCACCACTCGTCCTTGTCGTCCCAGAGAGTACCATCGAGGAGTTGCGGCAAGCGGGCCTCTACAAAGATCCAATAAATATTGATAGAAATGTGAGTACGCTAGCACCGAGGGAGCCCGATGAAAGTCCACCCGATGACCAAACGATAACGACACGTTTCCCTTCGGCGGAGAGGCGGAAATAAACTACAAATTGTTATCCACCAATACAGGACACTGCGTCAATATACGCTCCGGGGCCGGCGGACCCGTTGAGCTAGTGTATAGCATTCTGAACAGTGATGGAAGGTATGAATTTTATTTCCGCCTCTCGACTGATAGATGGTAATGAGTGTCTTTTTCTCAAACTAGTGGGGAGGGCGATACGAGCACTGGAGCTCAAGAAGATGTCACAAGGTATGCACGCCGTTTATCTATCTTCTCGACTATAAGGTAATAACGGGTCTCGTTTAGGCGTAGGGGCAAAAGTCCAACTGCGACGCAGAAGGGCAACAAACGTTATCGACATGCTAGACCGAAACACCGCGTTCTGGGTCCACAGCCTAAAGCAAAGGCCCCCAAGGCACGAGCGAGTCAAAAGACCAGGATCCCTGTGATGATGCAGGGACAGGCTGTCAAAGCCCTGCCACCCTCTACCGACGGGGTAAACTTCCATTGTATGGTCCCCTCGGCCCCACCACCTTGGCCTATGAGAGATGAGATATGCCAACAATCGGCGTTCACAGTCGGCGCTGGCATCAATAATGCCAAATTTTATAAGTGAGTATTCATCACTTGGCAGCTTGAAACAAACTGACAGTCACCTTTCTAGTTACAATTCGTTCAAATATCCATCGTAAAAACAATCTGCGCTGTAGCTTGCTGACGGTATAGAAGAATGTGCCAATGGTGGTGATAGAGGATTTCGGGAATCATGGGCGAGCACGTCGGGCGCATCGATGAGGACAATGTAGTACGAGATTGAGATATGTGATTTTTTTGCTTCTCTCGGCTTTTATCTCCGCATATCGATTGACCGTGAGAATAATAGTGCGCTTCTGAACACGATGTTGCCCATATTGGTCGTTTCCCGTTTAATTTCGGCATTGGATATAGTACGAAGAACTATAACTTCTCTTTTCCCCTTAATTCTCCCGTTTCCATTTAATAATCTAACAACATAAGTCTATCGCTCTCTAGTTACTCCCATGCTGGCCGAATTGGGGGCCCAGATAGAAAACTCTGACTTGATGTTAATCAGACAAGAATCATTTAAGGGCGAGACTTTGCTGCCACGTTGATATAAATTACTCACTCATCAGTCATCAAACGTAGAATTTAACCAAGCGTTCACATTGCCGACACTGGCAGAACCCAGGCGGACCGTCGGGGTAAATGAAGTCTGAAAATGATTCCTGGAGCATGCCGAGCGACTCGACCGACCACGAGGTGCTAATAATGGAGAAGTATCACACCTTTCGTGTATGCTTTTGGATCCAGTCTTCTGACACTGAGGGAAAGGATGTTAATGATATGAGAATGGCATTGAGCACTGAGGCATTTAACATCGCATGCGTCGATGCAACTGGGAGCCTTTTGGGACTAATGGAGGAGATTGGCTCGATACCACCCTTTTCTTGCACTGGCAATTCAGATGGTTTGAGATTGGAGGAAAATTCGGTCCATGGAGAGTTTTCAGTAGGATCACAGAGTTTAACGTCTATGGAAGGTAGGAGAAAGGGTTTGTTGGGAGGCTCTGATAGAAAGGTAGGAAGTTGGAACCCATACCGTTTCACGGTTAGACTCGGCCTCAATGGAGTTGAATATGTGTGGAAGATAGAACATAGGACTGAATGACACTAGTGGCTGCTGTGTCCAATAAGTACTCTGGAATCTGGCACAGTCGGAACCTAGGCCTTCGTCTCACGATTCACGAGCCCTCTCTGTGATCTTCGCTGTTGAATTCTCTGTCGCTTTAAATTAAAATCTAAAATCCCGTCAAATGGTATTCAGGGGTACCATTGTTTCTTTCTTTTCTCTCAATCTTTCTCTTGATCACGTAGGGTATCACTCACTGGGTATCGATGATCACCAGAATGCTCTGAATTAAACTTAGAACCTGAAGATGCTTTCATGCTTGTACATTCGACAGAGTCACAGAATCGCATTTCGTCCGGGGATCCAAGCTAGAGATTAGAACGCATCAATTAAACACATCAACGACCCAACCAATTGTACGCCCAAATAAAATTTGAGAACCCACACAAAGACCATAAATAACAACGATTTGGTTAGTACCAATCGCCCGTCAGCTCAGCGCTCAACGTTCAACCCTTCACGTCCACTCAAGGCTCCAACATACAACTCCTCTCTCCTCTCCCTCCCCTCCCCTTCGTTTCTCCTTATCACACCCTTCTCCTCCTCCTCCTCTTTCACTTTCCCGTTGTCATTCTCCTTCTCCTTCTCCCGAGCCAACCGCCCCGTTCCTCTCTCCCGATCCGCCTCCGCTCACCTCCGCTCCGCGTCCTCAAACATGCGCATGTCGGAGGAGTACATCGTGGCGAAGCGCCGGACTTCGTGCACCCATTGTGTTGGGGTTAGCGTCGGCGTCGGCTTTGTTGTCGGCGTGGTCGTTGTCGTCGCTCTCGTGGTCAAGGTCGAGGTCGAAATCGAAGTCGAAATTGTTGTTGGAGGGGATCATGCTGTTGAAGGGGATGACGACGGGGATGATGCCAACGATGGCTTGAAGAAGGGAGATAGGAAGGGGAAGAAGAGAGGGAAGAGGAGGAGGAGCACGTGGAGATAACACCCTGGACCCCCGCGAAGAACGCATTCAGCAGAGCGTGGTGAGGAGGTGGGGTGTTATGCATTTATGGTGGTGGAGGTGGGTTGGGAAGGGGAGTTATGTTGAAGTTGGTGATCGGATGCGGATGCGGATTCGGGTCCGGATTCAATATCCGATATTCAGGAGGGGAAGGAGCAGAGGCAGAGGCAGAGGCAGAAGAAGCCTTCCGGCCGTCCGGACAACGCATTGAAAGCTTGACCTCTTGCCTCAGCGGCAACACATCAAACGCGTACGTCCTCGTCGAGCATGTGCAGCGGGTGCACTGCAGCGGTTTCGGGTCCGAAGAGCGATTCTGTGAGGAGAGCGGAGAGGGCTTTGCGTGCGGGTAGAGAGGTGTCGCTGGACATGTGGATGAATATCGCTGGGAGGTGCGCGGGGGTAGTCCTGTGTCTACCGCGCCCCCAAAACCGCGCTGGAAAAGATTTATGTAATCTTCGGACTTTGAAAAGGCGTCGCGTCGATTTCACGCGACTAACAAGGCTTTTGGCTATTTTTCTTAGAGAAAGTTATTCTGTAGAGTATATGAAGCACAGATTAAATTTTAGGTTGAAGATCAATGGGGTTTTTGTCGGTAGGAAAAGCACTCAAATACTGTTCACGTGATCCGGATTTAGGCTTGCTATCGAACCTACTTTGCTTAACACTCCCACACCGCCTCGAGAGATTCCAATTTTTATAGAAGATTCTCAAGAACCACATGAGAAATTATATCTGCCAAAGACTATGAAAAGCGCCCTACCATCGCGCACTGGGCTCAGAAAGTAAATTTGGAAGTCCGAAGATTACATAATGATTTTCTAGCGCGGTTTTGGGGCGTGGTAAACAACAGACTTCATATTATCGTGATCGTACGCACATCACATAATATCGATGTCTGTCTAGGAGAGACTAGCGCGGGGGTGAGTTTTGTGTTGTTCGGTGGTGCATGGTTGGTCGTGATCAATGTGGATCGGCGCTGATTTGATTGGTTGGGTATGAGAGATAAGATTAGATTCATTGCTTCATTTCTTCGAACTTCCCTCAGGAGCTTTTAATCAGCGTTTGAATTCTCCGCGGTTTCTCCTCGCTTCTCCAATCATTAGCAGGAGTTGATCATAAGGATGCGGTCATAGATAACATAGTTATATATGTATTATCAGGTTACTATTAAGACGTGAACAAGACTACAAGTCCAGCAGCTACTCCAGCTCAACACAAGAAGTGTGGTTCGAATTATGCTGTAGCCAACGAGTTGCCGCCCATGTGAACCAAGGATGGTGAGACCGGGAATGGAGGAAAATATATCCTCGCGTAACACCGTTAAGGAAACAGTCACATCCAACAATAACGAACATCGTTCGTTCGACTCGGACTTGACAAGAACTCCCAATGACATACCAACCCCATCTCACTTCTATCATCATCTTTCGTTCGGCGGCTCTGATTTCTGATAACCCCCCCCTATATCAGCGCCGCAAATATATTACCATCTTCAAGCTCCCTTAGAAAGGATCTGAACTACCCCGTTTTTTTCATCTGCCGTTCGTGAGGAGGAGGGAGGAAGAATGGAGGAAGAGATACAAAAAGAAAAAAAAAAAAAAAAAACAAGGGAAAAGATCTGAAGTCTCAGAAATGGTATCCAGCAGTACTATCCTGAGCTCTTTCTTTCTTTATTTGTCCAGATCACGTAGGATACTTGCTCTATCACTACCATATGTACCGAACAAGGCCCATGCCAAATGTTAATGTTAAATTTGAAGTTAAAACATTGAAACTGAAATCCGGGGTGGATAGTGGAAACTAAAGTGCACGAAGCAACATAACATAGAGAATCACATCGTATCGCATAGAAAATCTATATAAAAACAAAAATAGTAAATCATGAGTGGCGTATGTGTATCAGCTAACTTTCAGGCTAGCCCTTCATCTCATCTCAACGCACTCTTTTTCTTTGGTCGATCAACCAAAACTGTCAGCCCATACTCAACAATCCAATGCACAACTATCCCTTTCCTCGTACATTTTCTCTTCAGCGAACCGTCCCTTTACCATTGCCTCTCGAACAATCCACCCCCTCCATCCCTGCTCCGCGTCCTCGAACACGCGTAGCTATGAGGAGTATATTGTGGCAAAGCGCCGGAATTCTTCTCCTCAGTTCGTGGTGGCTTGCATCATCGTAGATGTCGTTCTTGGAGGGGAAGCGGAGATAGAGAAGAAAGAAGAGCCAATTACAGCACGAACCGCCGTGAAGAACGCATTGAGCACTGCAAGATTATGCGGTACGAGCTGCGCGTGCGCGGACATCTCGAGCGTGTACAGCAGGTGGTGAATGTATGCGCGTGTGTATGGCGGACGGTACGTTGCCGTGTGTGTTATTTCGGCTAGAGCTAAGCACAGTATATGAAAAGTAGTATTGCCATCTCGTCCTTTGAATGCCGGGTTTCATTCAGGTACATATACGCGGTTACAATAAGCACTATGATCGCAGTAGGCGACAGCTTCCAAGTCGACAAGCGAGTAATTGGACTATAGAAGAGAAGGAGCATAGCCGCCGAGCACTTCAGGCCTCTACTAATGCAATTTATCCATCCCCGTGATGAGTGTAGCGAACTTGTGTACTGGTGACAGGTTGCCTGATGGTTTATAATCCACTTTGAGTTCTCCAAGTAGTCACTTTCTTTCATTATACTGACCCGGCCGTACGTCTGACATACTTGTGAGAGGCCTTGAGTAAAACAAGGTTGTGAAATCATGTCCACAGACTAAATAAATGTTGAATGTCCGACGCATAGTAGGAACACTGGGATAAATAGGCAGCTAGTCGAAGCAGGTAATCCAAATGGGTGTTATGAAACAGAAAGAACAAGAAATCACATCAGACGTTTGTGATTATCGTGTTTGAATGTTCACAGGAGAAAGAAGGTTTAAATAAGCCCGTTGAAGATACCCAGTCGCCCAAGTTGATTGACTGTGTTCACTGTGGTTGAGAAAGCTCAGGGAAATACAACGGCAGCTTGAGTGGCGTGCTTCGAGGCCTCGTAGATATAAAAATCGATTTGAAGGATATGCGAATAATATGACTATACCCGAGCTCACATTGAGGGGCAGGGGAGGGAGATGTATCGCCCATAATGGTTAGACCCTGCATCTGTTGTGTGTACCAGTGGGAGCGGGAAAATTGCCTGGGAATCGATCAACATTGTTCATCTTTTGATAAGTTGAGAAGTCGAGTCAGCACCCAGGTACACGGCAAAGGCCAAATAACCTGGGAGTTAGAACGCGTGGATAAGGCCACAAGTTCTTTGTTTTTCGTGAAAAGACAACCATTGTCATCTTTTCCCCACTAAACGTCCTGTCCCTCCATTACCATCACCACCATCACAATGTCAATGTACATGAGCCAGACCTCGGACCTCGTGCTCTCCAGAAAAGTAGGAGAGGGTGATCAAGTTGGCACGTCCACAACATTCCATAACTGTAAGCTTGCTTGCGTCGGCGAGGATGCATATGCGTTTATTTACTAATCAACCATCATGATTATCGTAGCGTCTCTATCTAGCTCGGATGTGTACCCATCGACGTGGGGCAACTACTATAATATGTCGGACTGGCATGTGCCTATCCCCACGCAATTGCTGCCCCGCTCCCAGCTTTCCACTTACTGGCACACATCTTTTCCTTCCTACTCTAATTGCGGTTGGCACTTGCCCTCTTATACACCATCCCTGATCAGCTCTATTTCATCCACCCCGTCATCCGTGCTGTCTCCACCCATCTGTGTCGCAAATAACGAAGCTCTTGTCAATGAGCATGCCGCACCTCGCACCCTGCCCGATAGCTCCCCCCTTTAACGAGGCGATCTCAGGCTGTATGTCTCTCGCTTGTATGCACAATTTCAAATTGTATAACACTGTTCTAACCATTGCTTTATGGATCGACAGACGCTTTGCCCACGTACAACGACTATTTACCTGATCTGGTCGCACCTCACATCCCGTAAGACTGATTTTCTACACGGATGCAGCACGCGCTCGCGCTCAACTTTACTGACATAACTATAGGTCTACACCACTGGCACCACCACTCGTCATTGTCATCCCAGAGAGTACCATCGAGGAGCTGCGGCAGGCGGGCCTCTACAAGGATCCAATAAATGTTGATAAAAATCAGATTGTTCAAGTACTGAGGGAGCCCGATGAAACTCCTCCCGACGATCAAATAATAACCACAAGTTTCCCCTCCGGCGGAGAGGCGGAAATAAATCACAAATTTTTATCCACCAACGCAGGACACTGCATCACTATACGCTCCGGGGCCGGCGGACCCGTTGAGCTAGTGTATAGCATTCTGAACAGTGATGGAAGGTATGAATTTTATTCCCGCCTCTCGACTGATAGATGGTAACGAGTGTCATTTTCTCAAACTAGAGGGGAGGGCGATACGAGCATTGGAGCTCCGGGAGATGTCACAAGGTATGCATGCCGTTTATCTATCCTCTCGATTGTAAGGTAATAATGGGTGTCGTTTAGGCATAGGAGCAGAACTCCAATTGCGACGCAGAAGGGCAAGAAAGGTTGTCGACATGCTGGACCGAAACACCGCGTTCTGGGTCCACAGCCTAAAGCAAAGGCCCCCAAAGCACGGGCGAGCCAAAAGACCAAGATCCCTGTGATGATGCAGGGACAGGCTGTCAAAGCCCTTCCGCCCTCTACTGATGGGCTAAACTTCCATTGCATGGCCCCTCGGTCCCATCTCCTTTGCCTATGAGAGATGAGATATGCCAACAATCGGCTTTCAAAGTCAGCGCAGGCATCAATAATGCCAAATTTTATAAGTGAGTATTCATCACTTGGCGGCTTGAAACAAACTGACATTCACCTTTCTAGTCACAATTCGTTCAAATATCCAACAAAGAAATGATCTGCGCTGTAGCTTGCTGGTGGTATAGAAGAGTGTGCTAGGTAGTGATAGAGCATTTTGGCAAGCACGTCAGGGGCATCGATGAGGTCAATACAGTGAGATATGTGAATTTTTTGCTTCTCTCGGCTTTTATCTCCGCATATCGATTAACCGTGAGAACATTGGTGAGCTTCTGAACACGATGTTGGCTATAATTGTCATCTTCCAGTTAATTTCGGCATTGGACAAAGTACGAAGAGTTAGTCCGCGCCGCTTTTTCACAGCGCAGGTATACAAGCATTGATTCTCCCCGATTCAAGCCTCATGTCGGTATACCATGTACTGTATCTTTTCTTTTCCCCTGAATTCTTCCGTTTCCCTTCAATAATCTAACGAGATCAGTCTATCGCTCTCTAGATACTCCCACACTGAACGAAGTCAAGGCCTAGATAGAAAATTCTGACTTGATGTTGATCAGGCAAGAATTATACGAGTATTCAATACTCGGAGACTTTGGTGCGCCACGTTGGTACAGATTACTAAATTATCCGTCATCGGAAGGCAGAACTTACCCAAGCGTTCACGTTGCCGACACTAGTAGTATCCAGGTGGGCCGTCGGGGTTGAAGAATTCTGAACATGATTCTAGGAGCGTGCCGAGAGATTCGACCACGAATTCTTCATATATATGATGAGAAGGGTGCTCATTTGCATGAAAAAGTACCACACCTTTCGTGGATGCTTTCCAAATCCAATCTTCTGACACTGAGGAAAAGAATGTTGGACGTATGGGAGAAAGACTGCGTTACACAGGGCGATGAGAGACAATAGATCGGTCATCTCAGAAGAGATAAATATCTCATGGAAAGGTATGTAGAAGCCGAGTCTTCACTATAACATACCTGTTTTTTAACAAAGGCTATCAACAACTTATGAGGTCGTAACAATCTGATTTACAGACAGCTCCATGTGATGATGAGGCAACATCCGACCCTGTCCTCGCCCGATCCACCCCTCCACCTCCGCTAAAGCCAAAGTTCATTTCCAATTACAAATCTTTGTAATTTCAATACCAAGAATCATCGATTTCACTGCCTTGCAAGACAAAATTATGCGCAAGACCAGACCCTGTGATTCCAGATAGGCCCGGGCGGGACCTCAGCCTCGCGTGAGGTATCAGGGTGAAGATGATGATATATTTTCGCTGGGTTCGATGGAAGACTTGCAAATTTCTCTCAGCTAGCATGGAGCACAAGTTAGGCTGTTTGTCACATAATTTTTTCGGTAATCCGTGTTTCAAGTTGCTGCAAGTCGTTTGCTTGTACGCATCATAGTTAGAAATATTTACTCTTCAACCTCAAGGAAATATTTCTTTGTGGAATAGTGATGCCTACTGAGAAACAGAACTTACCACCACCATTACGCCTATCAGTAATCAACGAGAAATCAGTCCGAACATGTATACTTATTTGCACATTCACAGAAAAACTTCTCGTTCTTCGAACGTCTGGCTTAATCTATATCTAGTATTGTAATCCAACTGTGCGCCGGGCAGTAGGGTTTCCATCTGGTGCAAACCACCGTCAGAATGTTCGACAAGTCTTCCATAAACTTCGGCCCATCTCTGTCTTCTCATTCCCCGCGAGCTCACCCGGGAATTCGTTCAATATGTATCCGTTTTTATAATTTAACTGTTTCCAAATACCTATCTTCTGTGATTCTCGACGCTAGAGGTTCTATGATGTTTAGTTCTTCCCAGTGTGCAGCCTGTCAGTGAACTCCACTGGTCTAAAGAATTTGCATCTTTTTGATTGCCTTTTGAAATTTTAGATCCGCCGAAAACTAAAACCTTCGCGTCATAGCTCCACTAATTGGATTTCTTGAGTGCTGATTAGCTGAAATAAATAACGACGAGCTTCGTTTACTGAATAACAATCCTTGTTATAACGTCAACATTCTTCCTGTTTTGGGGATTGACCTCGAATGATTAACAAGCGCCTTTGCTTGGGTCAATCATTGTCGCCCAAATCATGCAACCGACCATTCAACAAGGTATAAAGTCCAAATGCACCGAAACTAGCTTAAATTCATTCGGGGCCACTCAAGCAGCACTTGGGCGACAGGACGAATGCACCGAACAGCACAGTCCAAATTCGGAAAACCGGCTCCCTGAATAGGTTCTCGCGAGGTATAAAACAGAGGGCGACATTGGTAGTGGTACCTCAGAAAGTCACCTTTCTTGAATTTGAGAGCTCTCAGTCTCCAGCACACTCGAAATGAAGTTCACCTCAGCCATTGCTCTCGTCCTCGCGACTCTTCCGTTCATGGTCTCTGCGGCCGACGCCGCTGCCGTTGCCTGTACGCAACTATGCTGCGATGCCCTCGTCGCAGGCGTCCGACCCACAGGAACCACTGGCAGTAAGTCGTCTGGAATCTATAGCAGTGATTTGGAAATTGATTATTGTCTATTTTTTTTTTTTTGCAAAGTCAACTGCAGCCCTGATGACACCGGTGATTGTTTCTTCGGAGGCCAGGTGAATGCTTGTTGTGCTCGCATCGTATGTGATTTACACTATGCCTGCTTGCCAAAGTTACTAACTGCGATGACTTGGATTTAGGCCCTGAATGGCGCGCGAACAGGCACCGGGATTGGCTGTGTCGGTTTCTGAACGACCGGAGCAGTACATGATTTCGTAAATCAAATTCAAATTTGAAGGAGATAAAAAGAAAAAATCATACATATATCGGTCATAAGATAGCCGCAATAGTATCTTTGTTGGTGTAATACAGATCTATTGGAGCTAAATTTGAGAACATGACCAGTCACCGGCGTAAATTACAATGAGCCCCAAGTGAAAGGCTGCCGTATGCGAGAAGCCTCATTGGGATGAAAGCAAGTATATTTAAGCATTAAGCACATCGCATCTCATCGCGTATGTAGAAAGCCCAAATTAAAACAAACAGCCAATGGATTGTGAATACTACTCGGCCCGCCCCTTCACCATTACACCCATCACTCTTTCCAATCGACCGTCCTCCGTCCACTCAGGGCTCCAACGCACACCTCCCCTCCCCCTCTCCCTCCCCCCTCCTTTTCCTGTATTACAACCTCCTCTTTCCCCTTCTTCTCCTTCTCCCTCGCCAACCGCCCCTTCCCCTCGCCCGGTCCACCTCCGCCCACCGCCGCTCCGCGTCCTCGAACACGCGCATCTCGGAGGAGTACGTCGCGGTGAATTTTCGCACCTCTCGCTCCCACGCCGTGGGCGTGTTTTGTGGGGGTGTGGGTGTCGTGTCGTCTTGTGCTTGTGTGGGCGTAGAAGCGGGGGGAAGCGAGGCAGAGGAAGGGAGCGGAAACGCAGCAGACGACGACGACGACGACGCGATCACACCGCGCACGCCCGCGAAGAACGCGTCCAGCACCGCGAGATTATGCAGCACGAGCAGCGCGTGCGCGGACATCTCGTGCGTGTGCAGTAGGTGGTGCATGTACGCGCGCGTATATGGCGCGCGGTATGTCGTCTCTTTTACTTCTTCTTTGCTTCTGCACTTTCGCCCGAGAACAGGGGCCCGTCCGCGCCGTGGTACAGCCGCGCCGAGGGCGCACACGCGATGGGCGAGCACGCGGCGCATGGGCATATGGGCCTTGTATCTTCTTTATCCTCTTTATCCTGCTTGTCCTGCTTGTCCTTGCCCTGCGAAGACGACGACGACGACGAGGGCGAGGAGGAGGCACCGCGGAACGCGTCCGCGAACGGCGAGAAATCGAGCGCGTACTCCTTCGCGTACAGATTATGTCCGATTTCTCTTGTCCCTTGTATCCCCCTCTTTTCCCTCCTCCCCGTCCCCCTCCCTTATAGGAAACACGAAATCGAGCGCCACGCCCACGTCCGCCGCGCGCTGCGCCCACCCCGCGTCGAACAGGTCCGCGCTGACGTGCGTGATGTAGTGCAGGATCTCGTGGGGAGAGAGCACGCCGTTGATAAGGCGCGGTTTGGTGGGGGGCAGGGGGGGCGAGGGAGGAGAGGAGGTGGGGAGAGAGGGAGGAGGGGTGGGTTGCGAAGGGGAGTCGGGTTGGAGTGGGTGATCGGATGGGGTTGGAGATTGGGGTTGGGATTGGGGGTGGGATTCAGGAGCTGCAGAAGCAAGAGCAGAGACAGAAGAAGCCTTCCGCGCCAACGCCCCGAGCTCCAGCCTCAGCGGCACCAGATCAAACGCGTACCCGGCGACGCCCTCGTCGAGCATGCGCAGTGGGTGCACTGCGGCGGCTTCGGGCCCGAAGAGCGGTTCCGTGAGGAGGGCGGAGAAGGCCCTGCGTGCGGGCAGAGAGGCGCCGCCGGACATGTGGACGAATATCGCCGGGTGGTGCGCGGGGGTGGGGGAGGAGGAGGAGGAATCGGTGGTGGTGGAAGGGCCTTCGGACGACGACGGCGGCGGCGGCGGCCTGCGCAGCAAATTCGCAAGCCACGCCGCACTCCGCTCGATGCTCTTCGTGAGCCGCTTCTGCGAGTACGGCGGGTCCGTGAACGGGACGTCGGCCGGCACCCCGCCACGTATTCGCGCCAGGCGTCCGCCGTGAGCTTGCGCACGCCGCGCAGGCTGGACACGGAGATGTGGGTGTGGGAGTTCGGGGGCATGTCGTGCGCCGAGGCGGGGTCGCGCGCGGAGAGGGAGAGCAGGTGCGCGGAGGGCGTGAAGCCCAGGAGGGTGTGCAGCGGCGTCGGCCCGGGTTGGAGGGTTGGGAGTGGAGGGTTGTGTTCCAGGCTGTATCATATGTGATGTCCAGGATGAGTGAAGGAGAGAAAGGAAAGACGCGTCAGGTTCGTTTTGGACTTGATGTAGAGCTTACCGGAGGAAGAAAAAACTTACAAAGTCTCGAAAGGGATGTTCACCCAGCGGATGGCGGCGCTGCCGCGGTGGTGGTCGCGCGAGAGGTGCGGGACGACGCCGCGCGAAGTGGTGGTCAGCATCCCGGGGTCTGGATCTGGATCTCTGACATTGCGCCTGCGCCGGCACTACCACTAGCACTTGCGTCGGGGCGGCGGGAGACGAGGTGCCCATGCGGGGCCCATGTCGGGCGGAAGAGGACGAGAGGGTGAACGAGAAGGTGGCGGCGGCTGCAGCGTTGGGCTGCGACATCCTCAGGCTGTACAGTGTCGTGGTGGTGGTGGTGGTCCAAACAAAATGAATTTTGTGATCGATCGTGATCAATGTGATCGGCGCTGATTTGATTGGTTACATAGGGATGGGAGATAAGATTAGATTCATTGATGGTGAGCCTTCATTTCTTCGAATAGATGCCCATCAGGAGCTTTTAATCAGTGCTTGAATTCGAATTCACCGTGGTTTCTCCTCCCTACTCCAATCATCGGCTAGAGATTATCATAAGGATGTGGTCGTGGATAACTATGTTATCTACTGTCGAACTCCTATTAGTCAATGCTATTTAAGACGTGGACAGGCTAAAAACGACTTAACACGTCCAACTGAAGACAAAGCGTGTCGTTCAAGCTATGCTGTAGCCAACGAGACCACTGTTGCGCGACTTTGCCGCCCGTGTGTACCGAGAATGAAGAGACCGGAAATCGAGGAAATCTATTCCAGCATGACAACTTCAGGGCTGCAGTCACATCCAACAACGACAACGACGAGCATCGTTCGTTCGACTCGGACTTGACGAGAACCTCCCATCACACACCAACTTCTCCAGAGAGGCCCTATGATGTTTTTCAATTCTTCCCAGTGTGCAGCCTGTCAATGGACTTCACCGGTCTAAAGAATTTGCATCTTTTTGATTGCCTTTGAAATTTTCAGTTCTGCCGAAAACCAAAACCTTTGCGTCATGGCTCCACTAATCGGATTTCTTGAGTGCTGATTAGCTGAAATGAATAACGACGAGTCTCGGTTGCCGAATAACACGGGTGCCTTGTTATAACGTCAACATTCTTCCTGTTTTGGGGATTGACCTCGAATGATTAACAAGCGCCTTTTGCTTGGGTCAATTATTGTCGCCCAAATCATGCAACCGACCGTTCAACAAGGCATAAAGTCCAAATGCACCGAAACTGGCTTATATTCACTCGGCGCCACTCGAGAGTGGTTCTTGAGCGACAGGACGAATGCACCGAACAGTACAGTCCAGATTCGGAATATCGGTGCCCTAAATAGGTTCATGTGAGGTATAAAAAAGAGCGCGACATTGGTGGTCGTACCTCAGAAAGTCACCTTTCTTGAATTTCAGAGCTCTCAATCTCCAGCCCACTCGAAATAAAGTTCACCTCAGCCATTGCTCTCGTCCTCGTGACTCTTCCGTTCATGGTCTGTGCGGCCAATGCGACCGACGCCGATGCCAAGGCTGCCTGCAGGCAAGTATGGGCAAGTATGTTGCGACGCCCTCGTCCAGGGCGTCCGACCCACAGGAACCACTGGCAGTAAGTAGTCTGGAATCTATAGCAGTGATTTGGAAATTGATTATTGTCTAATTTTTTTGCAAAGTCAACTGCAGCCCTGATGACACCGGTGATTGTTTCTTCGGAGGCCAAGTGAATGCTTGTTGTGCTAACATCGTATGTGATTACGCTATACTTGCTGTCCAATGTTACTAACTGCGATGACTTGGATTCAGGCCCCGAACGGCGCGCAAAGAGGAACCGGCACTGGCTGTATCGGTTTCTGAACGGCCCGAACAGTACATGGTTTCGTAAATCAAATTTAAATTACGTTGAATTAACGGACAAACTTGTGGTGAGTAAGGCTCACACACTGGGTGGTATACCATAGGAGCTGGCTCAAATATGCTTAGTGCATAGCACAGGACCAGTGGACTTGAACAAGGCTAAGCCACATATGCTTCCGACGTTCGCCCGGATTGTGGACACAAAAGAGATTCATGACAATCTGACGCACAAGGACGTGCATGTAAATACTATACAGCAAGTACAAGGAGTAAGTACAATAGTATTAAGTGGAAATCATGCGGAATACAATAGAACCATGAGCCAAAAGGGAAGAACACTTCAGCCGCTGCTGGAGAATGGGGACACGACAAGACACGCAAAAGAGTTATAAAGGCAAACACTTAAGGCGCATGCTGCTGTGTCTACTTATAGATTACTCGCATCGGAGAGGTAATGGAGATCTCTAATCTTCCCAAAGACAATACATTGTCTAGACCATTTGCAGAGCGAGCAATGGAACTGGTAAGGGAACCATTGCATGCCTTGAATGGCAAAGGATGAGTGACCGCAGAAGATCCGACAACAAAATCGAAGACTATAGACCGAACATTAGGAGATAAATTTAACTACAGTCGACACACTCTAAACTTGAAAACCCCAAGTGTGACATCTATGCTGGACTCTCTCTTCACCTCGATTACCGGTGTCCGCGCTACGTCACCTGCGTGGATTGACCCGTTAACGTCTCCTCCAATGGTACATCCCCTATCGCTTGGACCGCCTCTCTGGAACTCAGATTGTATGTAAACGACGGTTGATTGAACTGCATTACTGGGGCTCATAATGGCAAGCCTTGCCACCAGAACAGTTGGGGCCACGCCCTAACAGTATGTCAGGAAGCATTATCACCAGACAGATAATCGAAGCCACATACAACTATAATGCTCAGTGCTGCATCCACAAAATACGACGCTTCAATTACAAGAGAATTCAGCACAAGCTCTGGTGGAGCAACAGTGCTGAGTCCGTCGAAGAAGAGTAAAATTGAGTACGCTGCGGACGACTCGACAACCAATACAACAATGCGATTGAATAGTCTTTTGGAAGGCGGGCCATTCGAAAAGAGGCAAAATGGATTTTGTAGCCAATGAGAAATGTTGTGATCCATGTGGCACCTAGTGATACAAATAACAGAGCGCTTGAAACTTTACTTGTACTTATCAGTAATATGATGCGTAGATTGCCGGTATTGACTGCTAACAGCCCTTGTAAGACTGTTTGTGTAACTGAAAGACCTGTAATAGTGTTTTTAAATAAAGTGGTTCATACGAAGCTTTCTCAAAAGCTTTCAACATTGTAACACTCACCGAATTCCGCGGCGAGAAGTATTAATGAGATCGCAATCACATGTAATGATTGTCCCCATACGTGGTAGCATCTCCATATCTATTGAAATTTAAATGAGAATTGGATATTAATCAATAGTTTTTACCGACCAGTAGTCCATCGGATACAGTCAACGAGAAATAGAACAAAAAGTTATCAAGTACCGCAGTCCATTGAGGGCCTTTCCCCACTATTCCCCAAAAGGTGGATTCTCGCGTATCTCCATTCAGGACGGACCAAGAATTTGTGTACCATTTGACAAGAGCATGCAAGAAGCAAAGCAGATACAGTACTGAAACCGCTGATAATATGATAAAGCGATTCACATTCACGGCCGGTTTGGTTACTGTAGGGCGCACTGTTGAAATCTCCCTTCTAGGTCGGAGGACCAACTTACAGTAAAGATACACTGTTCCAGCGAATATCATAGTGTATATACCTGACATAAAGTACGTGAGTGCATAACTCTTATAATGATAAAAATAGAGACGTACCCAAAAGAAAATTCAATAGCATCGTTCCATTGAGGCTGCCGCTAATATGAGATATCTCTATGTTGACTAGACTGGGTGTAGTCATGGGAAATACAGTAAACTTAAGGCAATGCACCTACCGAAAAATTCTTGCATATATATCGGTCAAATATACTATTCATAGCTTCATATTCTGAGATTGATTCCATTTGATAGTCGTCATATCTGCCAGCCGGAGTCATCACTCCATCCAATGGTTTGATCTTTTCAATGGACAATTATATACTCTACGTATTTATAGCTCGTGGGGTGAGCAACCAACATGATGTCGGACTTATATTCCCATCCTGGAATCATTCCATGTACGATTCCCAATGCAGTAATCGTAACGTTCCTCGCGCCTTGGAACTGCTGCATACCCGAGTTGAGGGTGCGATGAACGCGTATTGCGAAATATTTCTCATCTTTAGGCATCGTCCTAGGGCTTTGCGAAGGAAGAAACAGTTGCTAACGATGCCCATTGCCCACAGTGTGAGGTAGCACCGAAGTTAAGTTAATTCGCACGGCCATGTGCCCGAGAGAGTTTATGCGGTGCAACGTAGTGACATGCACTTCGATGCATTGCGTATAAATCCTACTAGTCATCTGATCATGTATATGTCTAAATTTACCCTTAAATTGCGACCTACTGGAGTGACTTGTGAGTGTGTTGTTACAGTGCCTTGGTTACATTCGTATCTTCCACTGCAGGTCTAATTCAATACACCTGAGGTAAGTATTACATTCGCAGTAGTCCGCAGACCAAAATAATACTGGGTCTATATAGTAAATGTAATAGGAATGGGACACTCGGTGTCCGTACACACCTACAACAACATCTCTCCCCAATTCGAAAACATCTGAAGTCAAACGCGAGCAAAAGAACGGCAGGGACCAACAAGCGCGGATAATTGAGATAGCGAAGTTTAACGTTCCAGACTCTCTCTAATTTTTCTCAGGGCCAAACCGTCCCTTACTAGAGGATATGACCGATGGATCCCGCGCAGTTCCTCAACGAACCACGGCACTGTAAGTTACTGAGCACAAGATGATTGAACGTAGGGGAGTTTATCTATTTCTTCTGAAGGATTTCACAGTATGTTGACTCTTCGACCTTGCTTCTACCACATAGCCATAGCCATCGCTTTCAGCTCACAGATTGTATACGGCTCATTTCTGGCGCGTGTCTGGATGTGTGCAGCACGACATGACGAGCAGCTGGTGCTTTCAGGCAAAGCCATTACCGTACATCAATCTAACTGCCGTGGTGTCCCTGCTGAGTCGCGAAATATCTTGAGCTACTGTGGTGTAGATGTTCGCGTAACAGTAAATTGTGCGAGGTAACAGAAAAGTTTGCCATAATCGTAGGGCCAAAGGTCTGCGTCTGTCTTTTCTTAGCCTTCTCCGCCCCTTCCTCTTCTGTCACATCACTTCTCACTTCTCCTCAGCCAAAATTACTCGTGAGCGAGTTCAACCACCGCTTCCTCCCCTTTGCGAATCCCCATCGTTCGTGCGGAAACCAACTCATTCCCTTTCCACTTTCCACACAACGATCAAAGGTGGCTCCTCATTGGGGTCTTCCACGGTCCCCAACAGTAAGGGCCCACATCCCCGTCATCTCTATCTCTATCTATAACCTCTCCACCTCCATATCCACCATTTAAATCGAAACGGCTCCCAGGAGTCGCATGTTCATGATCCAATGCCTAATTTTTCATGAGCAGAAGAGAAATATTGGCCTGTAGTTTAGGAGTTTCATGCGAGGTATAAAGAAGAGGGTGACATTGGTAATGGTACCTTAGAAAGTCACCTTTCTTGAATTTGAGAGCTCTTGATCTCCAGCACACTCGAAATGGAGTTCACCTCAACCATTGCTCTCGTCCTCGTGACTCTTCCATTGCTAGAGAGGCCCTATGATGTTTTTCAATTCTTCCCAGTGTGCAGCCTGTCAATGGACTTCACCGGTCTGAAGAATTTGCATCTTTGAGTGCCTTTGAAAATTCCAGTTCTGCCGAAAACCAAAACCTTCACGCCATAGCTCCACTAATTGGATTTCCTGAGTGCTGATTAGCTGAAATAAATAATGACGAGTCTCGGTTACCGAATAACACGGGTGCCTTGTTATAACGTCAACATTCTTCCTGTTTTGAGGATTGACCTCGAATGATTAACAAGCGCCTTTTGCTTGGGTCAATCATTGTCGCCGAAATCATGCAACCGACCGTTCAACAAGGCATAAAGTCCAAATGCACCGAAACTAGCTTAGATTCACTCGGGGCCACTCAAACAGCACTTGAGCGACAGGACGAATGCATCAACAGTACAGTCCAAATTCGGAATACCGGTGCCCTAAATAGGTTCATGTGAGGTATAAAGAAGAGGGCGACATTGGCAGTGCTACCTCAGAAAGTCACCTTTCTTGAATTTGAGAGCTCTTGATCTCCAGCACACTCGAAATGAAGTTCACCTCAGCTATTGCTCTCGTCCTCACGACTCTTCCGTTCATGGTCTCTGCGGCCAATGCGACCGACGCCGATGCCAAGGCTGCCTGCAGGCAGTGTGTTGCGACGCCCTCGTCCAGGGCGTCCGACCCGCAGGAAACACTGGCAGTAAGTGGTCTGGAATGTACAGCAGTGATTTGGAAATTGATTATTATCCATTTTTTTTGCAAAGTCAACTGCAGCCCTGATGACACCGGTGATTGTTTCTTCGGAGGCCAGGTGAATGCTTGTTGTGTTAACATCGTATGTGATTACGCTATGCTTGCTTTCCAAAGTTACTAACTGCGATGACGTGGATTCAGGCCCCGAACGGCGCGCAAAGAGGAACCGGCACTGACTGTATCGGTTTCTGAACGACCCGAGCAGTACATAGTTTCGTAAATCAAATTCAATTCAAAGGTTGGGCTGGAAGGAAGGCGCGTATATATGAAGAGATAAAAAAGAAAAACGTACACATATATCGGTTATAAGATAGCTGACATAGTATTTTGTTATTGTAATAAAGATCCATTGCAGCTAATTTGAGAACATGACCAGTCACCAGCGGATATTACAATAAGCTCGAAATGAAGGGCTGCCATGTGCGACAAGCCTCACTAGGATGATGGTGGTTAAGAAAACCTGGAAAGAAAGGAAAGAGTCTTCGTTCGTTGATGTAAGAGACCAGGAACTAAGGTATGGAAATGAGTAATTTATATGTCAGAGAAATTCAAACCTGAAGCTGAAGTCCGGGTTGGATAGAAAACGAATTTGAAATTACAGTGCATAATGTTGAAAGGCACGTATATTTAAGCATTAAGTACATCACATAGCATGGAAAGCGCAAATTAAAACGAAAAGCCAGTGAATCACGAATATTATTAGTAGGCCCACCTCATCATCATCACACCCGCCGTTCTTTTTAAAACCGACCGACCACCTGCCCTCAAGGCTCCAACACAGTCCCCCTCCTCTTTGTTTTCAACTATCACACCTTCCTTTTAACCTTCCCCTCTCCTTCCTCTTCACCCTCGCCAACCGCCCCTTTCCTCTCGCCCGATTCACCTCTCTCCGCCGCCGCCCCGCGTCCTCGAATACGCGCATTTCGGAGAAGTACGTTGAAATGAATTTTGTGATCGATCGTGATCAATGTGATCGGCGCTGATTTGATTGGTTAGGGATAGGAGATAAGATTAGATTCATTGATGGTGGGACGACCTGGGAGACTTTAGCTATGGTGGGCCTTCATTTCTTCGAATAGATGGCCATCTGGAGCTTTTACTCAGCGCTTGAATTCGAATTCTCCGTGGTTTCTCCTCGCTGCTCCAACCATCGGCTAGAGATGATCATAAGGATGTGGTCGTGGATAACTATGTTATCTACCCTCGAACCACTATTAGTCAATGCTATTTAAGACGCGGACAGGCTAAAATTGACTTAATAAGCCCAGCTGAAGACAGGGTGTGTCGTTCCAGTTATTCTGCAGCCAACAAGACCACCGTTTCGCGACTTTGCCGCCCGTGTACACCAAGGATGGAGAGGCCGGAAATCGAGGAAAATCTATTCGCGCGTGACAACTCAGGGCAACAGTCACATTCAATAACGAGCACTCGGACTAGCATCGTTCGTTCGACTCGGACTTCACGAGAACCTCCAATGACACACCAACCTTCTCCCTTCTATCATCATCCTTTGTTCCATCGGCCGCTCTAGACAAAGAATTCTGATAACCTCACTCTAAAACCAGCGCCGCACATGCATCATCGCCTGCAAATTCCCTTAGAAAGGATCTAAACTGCCACGTTTGGCTCGTCTGCCGCTCGTCTGGGGCCTTCAACTGGGTCAGCTGTTCTGTGCATCACTGGATATGCGTTCATGCGTGAACAGTTGTGTTACATCCGGAATATCCTCGGAGGCCCCTATATCAGTGCCTTGAGCCTTCCCCTTCCCCACAACGGTTATGGCTACGGACCTACGGCTATAAAAGATGGCGATACTTACCCCAGCTTTTGAGTGCCGAGTGGCAGTCGATTGTATTGTATTGTACCACGTCAATTGTACCCCGCATCTATTCTTACGCTTGTAGCTGCTACTGACTACTCAAGGGTATGTGCATGCATCCCGACGAACGGACTTTCTCTCTCGTTCAACTTATCCATCCAATTTTTTAATAGATAAACAACAACCCACAAACTCACCATGCCCCCTCCGACTTCGCATCTGCATCTATCCCTGACGTGCTCGACAACCTGACGACGGAAGAAGCCATCCTCCTCACTGCGGGCGTCGGGTTCTGGCACACGCATGCGGTGGAGCGCCTCGGGGTGCCTGCGATCAAGGTGCATTTTTTTATCTCTCTCTGTGTGCTCTTTCTTCTCTTCGTCGGATTCTCTCCTTCTCTTCTTCTTTTCTCCCTTCGTCTTTTCTTCTCTTCACCGGCGCCTTTTGTTCCTTGCGCTTCGTCTTGTCTTCCTCTCTCTGTCTTGTCTTCCTTTCCCATCGTGTTCTCATCCTCATCCATCTCTCTATTCTTCGTGCATTCGTTCCTCTCTGTGTGCTTTCTTCTTCTCTCCTTTTGTTCTGTTCAATTCGTTTTATCTTCCTCTCTTCTCTTCTCTTAGTAAATTTCTTCTTCTCCTCTCCTCCTCCTCCTCCTCCTCACCCTACGATCTTCCGGGTCCTCTTCAACATTCTGACTCATGCACACACACAGGTCAGCGACGGACCAAATGGACTGAGAGGCAACCATTTCTTCATGGGTACACCGGCGAAGTGTCTCCCAGTAAGTCCCTCCCTCCTCCCTCCTCTTTTAAGCCTCTCCCTGTACCCTCCCCCCCTCCCCCTCCCCCTCCCCCTCCCTCTTTTCTCATCGAACCACATTCGCTACCCTCTTCTCTCTCTAACGTCAACGTTCAACGTTCAACATTTACCGCATACTCTGACCTTACTCCCTCCCTCATCTCCCTCCCGCGTCACCCTCCCGCGTCACCCTCGTCCCTCTACTCTCCCCCCCAACCAAATTCTAACCCCCCTCCTCTCCCCTCCCCTAGTCATCCACCGCCCTCGGTGCGACGTTCGACCCTGTGCTCATCCACGAAGTCGGGCGCCAGCTCCTCGCCGAAGAAGCCAAGCTGCGCGCGGCGTCACTTATACTGGCGCCGACGTGTAATATCCAGCGGGTGAGTTGAGTAGAGTTTTGATTTCTGTGTTAAGCTGGCTTGATTGAGTATGCTTTTTGTTTTTGGTTTGGATAGAACCCACTTGGCGGAAGGGTACGTCCCGTTCTCGTTCTCCGTTCAAAATTCAAAACATAAATCAATATATAATAGAGCTTCGAGAGTTTCTCAGAAGACCCCTTCCTGTCGGGCCACATCGCCGCGGCGTACATCAACGGCGTGCAGAGTGGCGGGATCGGGACGACGATCAAGCATTTCGTGTACGTCCCTTCGTGGCCCTTCCCTGTGATGCCAGTTTCTTTACTAACGTGGTCTCCCGCCTTCACGCCCAATGTCTCGCCCTCCTCGATGTCTCCCCACTCCCGAATCCCTCCCACACTTCCACTTCCACTTCCACACCCCTCCCCTCCCCTCTTCCCCTCTTCCTCTCTCCCACTCCCCAAACAGCGCGAACGACAAAGAAAATGACCGCTTCGCGTATGACAGCATCCTGTCCCCCGCGCGCTGCGCGAGATCTACCTGATGCCGTTCATGCTCGCGCAGAAGCACGCGGGACCGTGGGCCTATATGACTGCGTGAGTGCTTGTTTGAGTTTTGTTTTGTGTTTCTTCAGTGTTTGTGTTTCTTTCCTTTATTTTTGGTTTTTGGTTTCGATTGCAATGAAGATGGGGGCGGACGGGCGGACGGGCGGGCGGGCGGGCGGGCGGGCTGAGTGGCCTGACATGATTGGATTGGGTCACTGGCTGAATTATCTGCCATGTGTTGTATTGTATTGAACATCTCATCTCTCGTCCTCTTAACTTTTTCTCTTCACCTGTTCACGGGTTCACCAGGCTATCCATCTTGCTATTTCTCATTTTATTTCATTTATACCGATCTACCAATATTAACGACGCGCATATGCCATTTGCACAGGTACAACCGCGTAAACGGCACGCACGCCTCGGAGAACCCTTTTCTGCTCACCAAGATTCTCAGAGAGGAGTGGAAATTCGACGGAATGGTGATTTAGCATATCTATCCCTCCACGTACGCATGTTGTAAACATGCACTAATGATTCTATTCTTTAAACAGATTATGAGCGACTGGTACGTTTGAAAACACCCACTCCCCATTCCCATCTCCCATCTCCATCCTCATGAGTCCATTCTTGCTTACAACGCTGTTTATTCCTCATTTCTCGATAGGTTCGGAGTATACAGCATCTCACACGCGCTCAACGCAGGCCTCGACCTCGAGATGCCCGGCACCAACAAATGGCGCACGCTGAACCTCGTGTCGCGTGCGATCGACGCGCGCAAGGTCACGGTCCGCACAGTGAAGGCACGCGCGGGCAAGGTGCTCGAGATGGTCAAGAAGTGCGCGGCGGGTGCGCCTGAGGTGCGTTTGGTTCCGAACTTGTTTCTCTTCCCCCTGAATTGCGGGTTCAAGTGCACACTCTCATCCTCATCCTCATTCTCACCCCCAGATCCTCGACGGAGACGGCCGCGAGCGCACAGTCGACACACAAGAGTCCAAAGACCTGCTGCGCAGCGTGGCAGCGCAGTCCATCGTCCTCCTGCGGAACGAAGGCTCCATTCTCCCTATTCGCCTCTCGAAGAGCAATAAGACGAAAACCAAAGTCGCTGTGGTCGGCCCGAACGCGAAGGCGATCGTGCTGAGCGGGGAGGATCGGCGGCGCTCAAAGCGAGCTTCGTCAGCCCGTACGAGGGGATCGTTCGGGCACTTGAAGAGGTGGGGAAGACGGAGGGCGTGGAGGTGGAGGTCACGTATAGCGAGGGATCAAGAGGCATGTGTTTTCAACCGTTAACATGAACTACCTGCTTATCTACTTACTTGCATGTAGCATACAAAACGATGCCCTCGCTCGACTACGACATCTTCACGCCCTCGGGCGAGCGCGGCTGGATCGCATCGTGGCACGCGCACATCGATGACGAGAGCATGCAGGCTAGGGAAGAGGTGTACGAGGAGATGCTGGTCGACGAGACGCGCATCTTTGTGAGCGTGGACCACCCCAAGGGGATCACGAAGCGGTGGACGATGAAGCTCCGGGGCCAGCTGAAACCCAGAGAGAAGGACTGTTTGTTTGAGTTCGGACTGACTGCTGCTGGACGAGCCAAGGTGCGTTTTGAAATCTGATTGGTGTTCTTGTCCTTCATTGGTCCCGCACTCAAGGCTGAAGAGGACTCGGAAGAAAAATGGAGAGCTGACTTGGGGTATTCGTTCTTTTTTTAGTTGTGGGTCGATGGCAAGTTGATCATCGACAACTGGACGAGACAAGTCCGCGGCGAAGACTTCTTCGGCTGTGCGTCTATAGAGGAGAAGGGCACGTTCGAGGCGAAAGCCGGCACCAAACACGACATCCTCGTCGAGTTCTGCAACGTCCGGTCTCCTGCTGATGGAGACGAAGACGAGATGCTCATGGATAGGTCAGTCCTTGTCTAGTTTCTCTCACCTTGCTTTCCTTTATCTGACCTTTCAATTGCTTTTGTTTTGCTTTCAGTAACCCGGGTGTGCGCCTTGGAGGTGCCCCTGTCGAAGACTCCGATGAGCTTATGGCCAACGCGGTCCAACTCGCGAAGGACGCAGACGTCGTCATCGCCGTCGTCGGCCTCAACTCCGACTGGGAGACTGAGGGTTACGACAGGACGACGCTTGCTCTGCCCGGACGCACAGACGAGCTCGTGTCTAAGCTCGTCGCTGCGAATCCTAAGACGGTAGTCGTCACTCAATCCGTGAGTCCCCCACGCTTAGTCACTATCGACGAACTTTGTTCTTGTTTCCCTGAAATTCACACTCTGATCTCTTTCTATTTCTTCGTCTATTGTAGGGGTCTGCTATTACGATGCCGTGGGCAGAGTCAGTGCCTGGTCATATCCACGCATGGTACTTGGGAAACGCCTCTGGTGATGCCATTGCGGATGTGCTCTTTGGAAAGCAGAATCCATCTGCTAAATTGTCGCTTACATTCCCGAAGAGGGAGGAGGATATCCCCTCGTATGGACATTTCCACTCAGAAGATGGAAAGGTCAGATACGCGGAGGATCTTTATGTGGTATGTCAGCCTCTCCTCGACGCATACCGATGCAATAAAATTATACTCGCCGTCGTTGTCTGACGTTTTATAACCATTTTATAGGGATACAAACACTATCAACATCGAAACATCAAGCCCATCTACGCATTCGGGTAGATATTTTTCCTTCCTACTTTCGGTCATGATAGCTGACAAATCGTCTTCGTTACAAGCCACGGCCTCTCATACACGACTTTTGAGCTCAAGGACCACTCACTCTCCCAGCCATCCATAACAGGATCAGAATTTTCGCTCACCGTCTCGCTCAACGTCACCAACACAGGTACCATCACCGGCTCAGAGGTCGTCCAGATCTACATCGCGGCCCCGACTACATCCGAGCTCTCCCACCCCCTTCTCCAGTTGAAAGGCTTCTCGAAAGTGAAGGACCTCGCACCTGGGGAGACGAAAAAGGTGGAAGTTGTGCTGGACAAGTATGCAGTGTCGTATTGGAGCGAAATGTACGATACGTGGGCTGTTGAGCGAGGAGTGTGGGGTGTTAAAGTTGGTACGGCGAGTGATAAGCTGCCTTTGGAGGGAACCTTCGAGATTGTACGTGGGTTTGAGTGGAAGGGTATTTGAGAACTTTTCTGTGTATCTCTCTATATTTCTTATGCACCCGGTATGATTGATAGCACACCGGATATCAATGATTTGTATTATCAGGCGGATAAGCAATATAACGATGACTGTAAAGACAGCCAGCCTTCACATAATTAGACCAATGTATCACCAATTCCATAATTTATAGAATTGGTACAGTTTAACGAGTGTAAAAACATGACAAGGGTATATATCTGTCTATTTGACAAGTAATGTCCTAAAGAACGTTTTAAAAAAGAGGGGCGAACGAGGCAGAGAGGAAATTTGAGTAGTAAAAGAAAGAGCCAAAACACATGGAAACCATGTCATCGTCGATGAACCGAGAGCGTTATAGGCTGATAGAAACTTGCACGACGGTTCAAACCATCCATTTCTCACTCTTTGCTCAAACCCTGAAGCAGCACGTAATCATAGTAGTCGTCTCGCTGAGCCAATAACTCGTCGTGGGTTCCCGTCTCGCTTACTCGGCCCTCTTTATGAAGTAGCTAGGGTAGATATAGGCATGAGCAACACAATACGCGACGCACTGAAAGAAAGACGTACATGCGATCGGCGTTCTGAATGGTGGATAATCTATGAGCGATAGCAATTGTCGTTCTCCCTCTGGCAGCCTGGTCCAAGGCCGCTTGCACTACCTTCTCGGAAGACGAATCAAGAGCGGAGGTAGCCTGGAAACAAACTCGTCTAAGAAAAACAAAGATATTTGTTTAATTCAGGCTTACTTCGTCTAACAAGAGGACTTTGGGGTTTCGCAGCAAGGCGCGTGCGATGGCGATGCGTTCTGATGAAGAAATATACATATATCAATAAAGTAGTCTCGGACATCATAAGCGTATAACCAACGTTTTTGGCCTCCAGATAATTGTGTACCCTTTCCTCCAACTTCGGTATCGAAGCCCCTGAGAGATAGCCACGATCAATATCGTCGATAATGCAGGATTTTCAATGTCACGTACTGAGGAAGACTTTGGATGAACTCCAAAATGTTGGCACTTCGACAGGCACTCTCTATTTCTTCCTGTGAGACTTCGGAGTGGGGTTTTATGGCCCCGAGTAAGATGTTGAACTTGACTGAGCCAGAGTACAGGGTTGGTTCCTGGGAGACAAGGGCCAGATGTTTGCGATATTCCTGGACGTTTAATTCACTGATCTTTTGGCCGTCCAGCTGATAAAAGAGAGGATACACTGTCAATATCAGACATAAGACAAGCGACAGGGAAGAACGTACATATATTTCTCCTGAAAGAGGATCATAAAACCTTTCAAGAAGCTGAATTCTATTTTGGAAATTAATCGTCTGAGAAACGTCCGAAAAAAAAAAAAACGCTCACGCTGTACTTTTGCCTGATCCACTTGCCCCAACAAGTGCAATATACGTGCCAGGCTGGACCTCTATCGATAGACCACGCAATACACGAACAGTAGGACGAGTCGGATATCGGAAATGAACATTTTCGAAGCGTATATGGCCTTGGATGGCCTTCTCCTGGACAACAATCCCACCTTTGGATTCAGCGTCGACCTCTGGAACCTTGTCAAGGAGCTTGACGATATCGGAACCAGCGCCTGTCGCTGCAGATACATCGGGAACGTATGAAAGCACATTTCCAGCTTGTATCGCACTGAAGGTCGTGCTCTGAGAGAGGGACAATGAATACAATGGTACTCTTCAAACATCCCCGAAATGCAACTCACCATAAGACCGATGAAAAATGGAACAGGCTGCAATCTCCCCGAGATACCAGTACCGGAACCATACCAGAACACAAGGGCTATGACGAAAAAGCTGAGTGCCTGTGACAATGCATACAGCATACCGCTCCATATTGCCGTGATATTCGATTTGCGCAGAGGTTCCTCCAAGCTTTGGCTGTACATCCGTAAACAGTCATCCTCCCTTCCCAGCGCTGCCACAGTACGGATTGATCCCACAGCCTCACATGCCAGCTGGGCCGAGTCTTCATGAGCCTTTCTATTCTTTTTGTCTTTCTGTACGATTACAATCTATAATAAACGGTCAATGAGGAGAAAATAGCAAGCGAATGATTATGAGTACTCACCAAGCGAACATAGCCAACGGCGATGAGAGCCGGTGTACAAGCTAAAGGACATATTGAGATCTATGTCGAGATGTTACATTCATGTTGCTCACCGATCCCAACAAGCCCGATCTGCCAAACAAATACGAGTCCAAGAACTGAACCTGCAACGACGGTTGCAGTTGTCTGTATGAAAACGCCAAGGGTGGCGCCCGCTAAGCCCTCAAACTTCTGTGGATTTTGGCTCAGCCGCGAAATCAGACTCCCGGTCTGTCGAGGTTTGTGAGTGCAGTTTGAATATTAGAAATTGGCCTTGAGGCTTACACTGTTCTCATCTTCGTCAAAGAAGCCAACTTTAGGTAGAAGAGTGAGTAATCGGAATCGGAATAATTAAAGAGACCATGTACCGTCCTGTCGCAGTATTGCCTTGAAACTTTGTGTACGAAGTTGGGAGGTGATATCAGCGGCCGCCTCGGCCCATAATTTGTTTTGAATGCCAAGCGCAAGTGCGGTAATAATTGCGATTATAAAAGCCTGTTTAGACACTATGATTCAGCAAAAATAGGAACAGGAAAATAAATACCAACCAAAGTGCAGTCCTGTCGGCCTGGAATCGTCGATCGGCCTTGTTTTCGAGTGAAAATAGATTGATACCCTTGGCAAAAACGATCCCAAAGGCCGGATAAACCATGCCGTATACTGTTTGAAACAGTTAGGTCGGTTTCACACGTCAGATAATGGAGAAATGCTCACTGCAAGCGAGGACTGCCGCCATAGCGTAGTTGTACCACTGATTCCGGCACAAAGGGGCCATGCGCTTGAAGATGTACCATAAACTGTGGTCTTTCTCGGGCTTACTCGGAGTGTTGACTATTCCTTGCTCAACGTCACTGGCAAGGGATAGATTGGTGTGCTTGCGATCCAAAGAGATATTTCTGTGTAGATTTGTATCCCCTTTTGTCTCAGGATTCAGAGCATTCCCGTCGTCGCGTAGTCTTTGTGCTTCAACAAGCCGGGTATATGCGCCGCCTTTTTGGAGGAGATCGGTGTGGGTACCAGATTCTAGTACGAGTCCATCGTCCATAACAAATATGACATCAGCTTCTTTAACGGTAGAGAGGCGATGGGCAATTGTGATGGTGGTTCGGCCTAAGCGGTCAGAAAAATAAGGTATTGAGCACTGATCATATATATTTTGAACGCACCCTTAGCGGCTTTATCCAAAGCATCCTGCACTATGCCTTCAGACTGAGTGTCGAGGGCGCTAGTTGCTTCGTCCAACAATAAAATCCTGGGATCGGACACGATGGCACGAGCGATAGCTACACGCTGTTTCTGCCCACCAGAAAGAAGGAGTCCGCGTTCTCCGACTAGGGTATCGTATCCAAGAGGAAGTTGTGTGATAAATCCGTGGGCATTCGCTTTTATGCAGGCTCCCCTGATCAAAACGTCTTTCTCCTCCTGAGTCGCATCTTCGTATTTTGTTCCAAGCAACCCATAGCCGACATTCTGCTTGACTGTCGTCCCGAACAGGGTAGGCTCTTGAGAAACGAGCCCAATCTGCGAGCGAAGCCACTTCAGATTGAGATCCTTGAGGTTGTGGCCATCCAACTTGACTGAACCATGGGTGGGATCGTAGAAGCGCTCGACAAGTGAAACTATGGTGGACTTCCCGGATCCCGAAGCACCAACCAGTGCGGATGTTTTCCCAGCTTCAAATGTTATAGACAAGCCTTTTGCCACCTGTATGGAAGGTCGGGATGGGTAGCTGAAATGGACGTCCTCCAGAACAATCTTGCCGTCTACTTTCAGGGGTTTGGATCCTCCGGGATCAGCCGAATCAATGTCGGGAGCCCGTTCGATTGTTTCAAATAACTTTGCTCCAGCGCTTCGCCCGTTCGAAATTGCTATGTATATTTATGAGCTAAATATCATCAAGAACTGTGTAGACAGTGTAGTGCGTACCTTGCATCTCATCAGCAAGCACCGAGAGTGACATTGAACCAACCAAAATCGATAGGAGCACATTTATAGCTTGCCCGCCGTTGACTTAATTCACGGTTTAGATTCCTTAAAAATGGCCATGAAAGGTTTAGAGATATCAGCTTACTGTGATTTGAGTTGACCAGGGTGGTTCCAAAACTAAATGCTAAACAAAATCATTATTATAGTCATTATTTTCGAAGAAGAAACATAAACTTACCCAACGCGTACGCAGAGTATAGTACGAAAAAGAATGCTCCAATTCCTACAGACTGGGAGATCGCAGCCTTTATATCAATCTTCAATGCCTTTTCCATATGGCCGTTGTAGATCCCCGTGAGTATTCTCTGTGTGCCAAACGCTTGGGCAGTTCTAACGGTCGAAATGACTTCTTCGGCAAGGCTCCCACCCTCAGCTGCATGTTTCAGTGCCTGCCTGTAAGAGTACAGTCAGTATTGGAGGTACATCCCCTATCCAAAGCTTGCTTACTGCTTAAATTTAACGTTGAAGATTGTGATCACCGCGCCAGAAATAGCGATGCAGGGAAGAATCGAAGTTAGCGCCAGAGCAAGACGCCAAGACCTTGCGTACGCCAGCGCAAAACCGCCCACAAATGCCCCAGCAGCGTTTGCTACGAGAGCAACCTTCTCTGACATACCCAGCTGTACCAAGTCTAAAATATGGGTGCCCTAAGTGAGAAGCCATACTATTGAACAATGTCATGTACTGTAAAACTTACGAGTGTCTGTTTGAATCCGTGTCGCAACCTCTCCAGGACCCACTCCGTCGAAAAATGCAATATCCTGGCGCAAAACCGCCTGAAGATAACGTTCTCGAATCCGTTTGGCATTGACCTCTCCGGTGTACACCCAAATGTACATGAATGTATACGTGCAAACGTATATACCGATGCCTGTCGAGCCATTCATTTGCTTTGTCAAACACCAGGACATTAACGTCGAAATCGAACCCACCGATGTACACAAGGTAACTAGCGTTCTTTGCAGCGGCGTGGCGGAAGTCAGACGCGGCCTGTCCCAGCTGGTTTGCCGCACCTGGAATATTCTGCCGTGCTTGGGCTGAAACTCGGGCGAAATTGACGAAGTCCTCGGTCAATCTTCCAAAAGTAAAGTCATCATTGGCTAGAATCGTGGCACAATAATACGTTAGAATACGGCGGACAAGCAAAGATTTACAAGCTTACCTGTGCTACGCCAGCAGTTACAGCAGCTACTATCCCAATCCAGTTGATAAACACTTCAAACCATGTGGAGTACCTAGAGAAGTTGCCACGTGAGTAAATGTTCAATCCTCGCGCAAAAATGACCAAGGGAGACTGCAATGGGTGCAGGACGTACCGAAATAGTTCCCGAAAGCCTATAGGCGGAGTGGATGGCTTTTTTCTGAGGTATCGACAACACTGGCATCCTTCTCACTCTGCTCCTGCAGGGGTCTGAGCTCTATGTCTTTGTCGGTAGACGCTTTTTTTTGGCCAAAAGAATTCTGTCGCCCACTGGACTTCGCCTCTTTAGGGATTGAATTCGAGTCGGCCATCCCTTTAACGAACAGTGGATGGGTAGAAGAAATGAGTGTCCGAGTTCTAATGGAGCCCTCACTTATTTAGTGAAGGAATCTATAGAGTCGTGGCCAAGTCGTTGGAGCAGCCATCCAACCTGTTGCCTAATCGGGCCCGAAGCTTGCCCCCAATAGCAGAGTACCGGCTGCTATATGACTCAATCTTTGGCTTTACCAACCCTGCTCGGTGCCGCCTTTGTGTTCTTTCGTGTTCCCTGTTCATGAGAGATCGAGAAATTACATACGAAGCGTCGTTGCTACAGCACTCATGACTCAATGACTTTACGAACACTAATTTTGGTTAGCTTCAAATAGTTTCCTCGGCCCCGTAAACACGTTTCCAATGTCTCTGAGGTCCCACGATGTACATTGATTACTAGTATGGACGTCGATCAGTCATTTTCGAAGTTCGTACAACGTCCGGACTAGTCACGAAGATACGATAGACATGTTTTTCACTCCGTTGGAGCTCGAGGAGCTTATCTGCGACTTCCTGGAGCATTCAGAACATGTGCAAAGAATGGCTGGAGGATCTTGAAGAAATTCTATTATGTTTTGGTGTGGCGGGCCACCGCTTTGCGTGGCATGTCTAGTCTTTACTTTTATTATTTTCTTGGACAGTCAAGGTATGTATTATTCTAAAGCAAGGTACAAAGTATATACAACCACTCTCGCAACCGTCTCCTGAGGAAGAGGACGACAACGCAAACCCCGTGAGCTGGGCAGAAGAATTTCGGCGCTTCACCGCAACATACTCCGTAGAACTGCGCGTGTTCGAGGAAGCGGAGCGGCCGTGGATCAAGGTGAATCGTAGGAGAGGCAAGGGGCAAGAGGCGGCTAGCCAGGAAGAAAGTAAATGAAGAGGGGAACGGGAAAGAGGGGGAGAGTTATGCGTTGGATCCTTGATCACGGGCGAGCGGTTTCGATTGATTGACAAAAGAAAAGAGGCGGTGTGGAAATGAAAAGAGGGGTTAGGCTGAAATTTGGGTGGTGCTCACGCAACACTCATGATTTATTGGCTTTTCGTTTTTATTTTGGCTTTCTATACGATGCGATGCCCTTAATGCCTAAATATCCAATATACCTACATGTTTCTCTATGTTATGGTGCTTCGTGCACTCTAATTTCCAATCCCTTTTCTATCCACCCCAGACTTCAGCTTCAAGTTTTTAGCTTCAAATTCAGCTTTAACTTTTAGCATGGCCCACGTTCGATACATATGGCAGTGGAGCAAGTACCTGTGTGATGAAGAGAAATAAAGAACGAAAGAGCTCAGGATAATACTGCTGAATACCATTTCGGAGGCTTCAAATCTTCTCCATCCTCCTTCTTTCTGTACCTCTTCCTCCTCTTCCCCTCTTCCGCACGAGCGGTAGACGAGTCAAACGTGGTAGTTTAGATCCTTTCTAAGGGAATTTGAAGGTGACATTATGTGCGGCGCTGGTATTAGGGTGAGGTTATCAGAAACTAGAGCTGCCAAAGGAAGGACGGTGATAGAAGGGAAATGGTTAATGTGTCATTGGAGGTTTTTGTCAAGTCCGAGTCAAACGAACGACTCTCGCTGTTGTTGTTGTTGGATGTGACTGTTGCCCTGACGGAGTTATGCGGGAATAGATTTTCCTCGGTTTCCGGTCTTTCCATCTTTGGTTCACACGGGCGGCAATGTCGGGAAACAGTGATCTCGTTGGCTACAGCCTAACTTGAACGATACTCGTTATCTTCAGCTGCACGCGTTAAGTCTTTTTAGCTTGTCCGCGGCATAAAATAACGCTAACTAAAAGTAGTTTAATAGTACATAGATAACATAGTTATTCACGACCACATCAGTACTTTACCATCCCCACACAGTCCATATGGACTCCAGTGGACTCCAGTGGACTCCAGTGGACTCCAGTGGACTCCAGTGGACTCCAGTGGACTCCACTGGACTCCACTGGACTCCACTGGACTTGCCTATATACTGAGTGTAAAAGGTAAACAGAGTCCAGTGGACTCCAGTGGATTCCACTGCACTTTAGTAGATCTTATACTATACATTGAATATGGACTAAAATAACTGTAGTCCACTGGAGTCCACTGGAGTCCACTGTAGTCCACTGGAGTCCACTGGAGTCCACTGGAGTCCACTGGAGTCCACTGGACTTGACACAGTAAATAAATTCAATCTTAACATAAATTCAGATTAGTGGAATAAAGTATATTAATAACTATTTAATACATTACTACATATCTACATGTGAGGGCCAAGACAAAAGGAAGAAAAAGATAATAAAATAAAAAATAAAAAGGGGGAGCAGGAGCAGTACTTTACCATCGTACGTGTCGTCCGTCGGGTCGTCCGTCGGGTCATCGGTACCGCGTCCGTATCCATCGCTGTCGCAGCCGCCGTACCCGTCCTTGTCGCTGTTGCAGCCGCCGTCCGCGTCCTCGTCCTCGTCCTCGTCCCTGCCGTCCGCGTCGGTCCTCGTCCCTGTCGCAGCCGCCGTCCGCGTCCGCATCCTCGTCCCTGCCGTCCTCGTCCCTGCCGTCCCCGTCCCTGTCGTCCCCGTCCCTGTCGTCCCCGTCCGTCCCCGTCCGCGTCGTCGTCCCTGTCGTCCCCGTCCGTCCTCGTCGCTGTCGCGTCCGCGTCGTCGTCCCTGCCGTCCGCGTCGGTCGTCGTCCCTGTCGCAGCCGCCGTCCGCGTCCGCGTCGTCGTCCCTGTCGTCCCCGTCCCTGTCGCAGCCGCCGTCCCTGTCGTCCCCGTCCCTGTCGCATCCGCGTCGTCGTCCCTGTCGCGTCCACGTCCGCGTCGTCGTCCCCGCCGTCCACGTCGTCGTCCCTGCCGTCCACGTCGTCGTTCCCGCCGTCCGCGTCTTCGTCCCCGCCGTCCGCGTCTTCGTCCCCGCCGTCCGCGTTGTCGTCCCTGCCGTCCGCGTTGTCGTCCCTGCCGTCCGCGTACGTCGTCGTCCCTGTCGCAGCCGCCGTCCCCGTCCGCGTCGTCGTCCCTGTCGTCCGCGTCCCCGTCCGCGTCGTCGTCCCTGTCGTCCTCGTCCGTCGTCGTCCCTGTCGCATCCACGTCCACGTCGTTGTCGTCGTCGCTGTCGCGTCCTCGTCCCTGTCGCGTCCACGTCCGCGTCCTCGTCGCTGTCGCGTCCACGTCCGCGTCATCGTCCTCGTCCTCGTCCTCGTCCCTGCCGTCCGCGTCCGCGTCATCGTCCTCGTCCTCGTCCCTGCCGTCCGCGTCCGTCGTCGTCCCTGTCGCAGCCGCCGTCCGCGTCCGCGTCTGCGTCCTCGTCCTCGTCCTCGGTCGTCAACCTCTGTCGCGTCGGGTTGGCTGTCGCCTGGCTCCGACCGACGAGGTGGTGGTAGTGGTAGTCGGAAGAAAGGTTGGGGTCGTCCATTTGATGGTTGTCGTGCCGATCGGCCGATGCCGGGCACGTGTGAGCGTCACATGTTCTTGTGAAATTTGACCCCGCGGACTGAACAAAATACAAAATTGTATCCATAGGGAGGCATTGCTCCCTAGTGTATTTAACTATTGATTCATTTAACTGTCATTTATTTCCATTGATTCTAGTCTTTTATTTTTTGCAATTAATATTAATAACTAATGATCATACTTTGAATATTGTGTTAATTATTGCATCCAGTGGACTCCAGTGGATTCAACTGGACTCCACTGGACTCCACTGGACTGTGCTAATAAATATATTATTTGTTGTTGTTCAGTGAATATTTAAGCCCCAGTCCAGTGGACTCCAGTGGACTCCAGTGGACTTGACTGGACTCATAATCCACTGGACTGAGACTGGACTGAAAATTTGGCAGGAGTCCAGTGCGAGTCCAGTGGACTCCAGTGGACTGCAGTCCAGTTCCAGTCCAGTGGACTGGACAATCTGTCAGCCAGTTTGGCTGGACAGAGAGTCCAGTGGAGTCCACTGGAGTCCATATGGATTGTGTGGGGGAAAGGAAAGACCTCGACCACATCCTTATGATCAGATCTAGCCAATGGTTGCAACGAGAAGAAACCTAGAAGAATTTAAACGCCGATTAAAAGCTCCTGAGGGAAAGTTCGAAGAAATGAAGCAATGAATCTAATCTTATCTCTCATCCCCATCCCACCGACACCACCGAACTCGCCCCCCCCCCCCCCCCCCCCCCCCCACCGACATTCATCCATATGCCCGGCGGCGTCTCGCTGCCCGCATGCAAAGCCTTCTTCGTTCTGTTCACGGACCCGTTCTTGAGCGAAGCTGCGACAAAGCACAGGCTAAGGTTGGAGGAGGACAATGCGTTGAGCCGGGAGGCTTTTTCTGCTTCTGCTTCTGCTTCTGCTCCTCTTCCTTCTCCTCCTTCTGCTTATGCTCTTGCGGTTCCTGAATCCCAGCCCCAACCCTAATCCGCATTTGATCATCAATCCAAACCCCAACCCCAACCCGCGCCCACCTCCATGACACCCCACCTCTCCCACCTCTCCTCCCTGCCCGCCTTCAAACAGCGTCTCCTAATAGGCACACTTTCACCGAGCAAAATTCTGCACTATATCACGCACTTTCGCGTGAATTTATTCGATGCATGGTCGCTTCAAAGTAAAATTAAGTAAATTTGAAAGCATTTGCATTCACTTTATATTTGTCTGAGCCCACCTTCCACACGTGCTCGATCCCATTGGGTTCCCAACAGTCCAAAGGAGCTTGAGTTCATTGACGCCTACATTTGTTGCTTCATTGTCCATTACCATGCCGCTCGAGCTCTGTATCCGTTCTCGTGCTTTATATCGAGCGAAGGTGTTACTAACATATTCTCTCCATTGATTGGAAATTTCCAGCGTATCACACCCCAGTGAAGCTCGACTTGTTCTTCTCCCTGACCAATCGCGTGGATCGGATGTTTTCCTCGTCATACCATACAGGTGGCTGCGATTCAGATTGTTATGACCTCATAAGTTGTTGGTAGTCGTTGTTACAAAAGGCTGGTATATTCCAGTGCAGACTCGGCTTCTGCATACCTTTCAATGAAATATTCATTTCTGCGATGACCGATCTCTTGTCTCTCCTTTCCCTGTGTGACGCAATCTTCACCCCATATATCCAACTCAGTACCCTTGTCATCATACATAGGAAAAACTCATAGATCTTCAGAATTCTTCAACCCCGACGGTCCGCCTGGGTACTGCTAGTGTCGGCAACGTGAACGCTTGGGTAAATTCTGTCTTCCGATGACGGATAATTGAGTAATCTGTACCAATGTGGCACCAAAGTCTCCGAGTATTGGATACTCGCATCATTCTTGCCAGATCAACATCAGGTCAGAATTTCTATCTAGGCCTTGAATTCGTTCAGTGTGGGAGTAAATAGAGAGCGATAGACTGATCTCGTTAGATTATTAAAGGGAAACGGGAGAATTCAAGGGGAAAAGCGAAAAGACAGCACTACCGATATGAGGCTTGAATCGGGGAGAATCAATATGTGGATACCTGCGATGGGAAAAACGGCGCGGACCAACTCTTCGTACTATGTCCAATGCCGAAATTAACTGGAAGACGACAATTATAGCCAACATCGTGCTTAGAAGCTCTCCAATGTTCTCACGGTCAATCGATATGCGGAGATAAAAGCCGAGAGAAGCAAAAAATCACATATCTCAATCTCGCACTACATTGACCTCATCGATGCCCCCGACGTGTTCGCCCATGATTCCTAAAATGCTCTATCACTACCCTTAACACACTCTTCTATACCACCAGCAAGCTACAGTGCAGATCATATTTACGTTGGATATTTGAACGAATTGTGACTAGAAAGGTGAATGTCAGTTTGTTTCAGGCCGCCAAGTGATGAATACTTACTTGTAAAATTTGGCATTATTGATGCCTGCTCCTACTTTGAAGGCCGACTGGTGGCAGCTTTCGTATGCCATATGCACGGATGATGGGGTCGAGGGGGCCATGCAATGGAAGTTTAGCCCGTCAGTAGAGGGCGGAAGGACTTTGACAGCCTGCCCCTGCATCGTCACAGGGATCCTGGTCTTTTGACTCGCTCGTGCCTTGGGAACCTTTGATATAGGCTCTGTGCCCAGAACGTGGTATTTCAGTCCAGCATGTCGACCATGTTTCTTGCCCTTCTGCGCCGCAGTTGGACTTCTGATCCTACGCATAAACGATACCCGTTAATACATTTCCATCGAGAGGATAGATGAACGGCCTGCATACCTTGTGCCATCTTTTTGAGCTCCAATGCTCGTATCGCCCTCTCCTCTAGTTTGAGAAAATGACACTCGTTACCATCTATCAGTCGAGAGGCGGAAATAAATTCATACCTTCCATCACTGTTCAGAACGCTATACAGTAGCTCAACGGGTCCGCCGGCCCCGGAGCGTATATTGACGCAGTGTCCTGCATTGGTGGATAAATTTTTGTCATTTGTTTCCGCCTCTCCGCCGGAGGGGAAACTTGTGGTTATTGTTTGGTCGTCGGGAGGAGTTTCGTCGGGCTCCCTCGGTACTGGAACAATCCGATTTTCATCAACATTTATTGGATCTTTGTAGAGGCCCGCCTGCCGCAGCTCCTCGATGGTACTCTCTGGGATGACAATGACGAGCGGTGGTGCCAGTGGTGTAGACCTATAGTTATGTCAGTAAAGTGCATCCATGTAGAACATCAGTCTTACGGGATGTAGGGTGCGACCAGATCAGGTAAACAGCCGTCGTACATGGGTAAAGCACCTGTTGATGAATAGAGCTGTGGTTAGAACAGATTTGACATCGTGCATAAGAGCGAGAGACGTACTGTCTGAGATCGCCTCGTTAAAGAGGCGGCTATCGGGCAGAGGGCGCCGCTCGGCGTGCTCAAGAGTTTCGTGGTAAGGAGACAGGTGCCATCTCCAATCAGAGTAGGAGGGAAAAGATGCATGCCCGTCAGTGGGAAGTGGGGATTGGGGCGGCAATTGCATGGGGATGGGCGTATGCCAGTGCGGCAAATCAGAGTAGTTGCCCCACATCGAGGGGTACACGTCTGAGCACAGATATGCTATGACAATAATGATGGTTGATTAGTAAATAAACGCGTATGCATCCTCACCGACGCAAGAAAGCTTACAGTCAGCGAAGGTTGAGGATGCGTCAACTCGGGCGCGCTCGCCTACACTGCCCGAGAGCACAAGATTGGTAGTCTGGCTCATGTACATTGATATAGTGGTGATGGTTATGGTGACAGAGGGACAAGCTTTTGGTGGAGCAAAGACGACAACGGCTGTCTTTTTCAAGAAAAACAAAGAGCTTGGGGTCTTATCAACGCGTTCTAACTCCCAGGCTCTTTGGCCTTTGCCATGTACTTGGATTCTGACTCGACTTCGTAGCGTGTATCAAAAGATGAACAATATTGATCGATTCCCAGGAAAATTTCCGCTCCCACTGGTACACACAACAGATGCAGGGTCTAACCATTATGGTCGATACCTCCCCCCTCTGCCCTACAATGTGAGCCCAGATATAGTCATATTATTCGCATATCCTTTAAACTGATTTTTTCTGTATACGAGGCCTCGATGCATGCCTCTCCGAGTCCTTGAGCTGTCTCAACCACAGGTGAACAGAGTCAACCAACTTGGGTGACTGGATATCTTCAGCGGACTCATTTAAACCTTCTTGAGCCTGTGAAAATTCAGACACGATAATCACAAATGTCTGATGTGATTTCCAGTCCTTCCTGCACCATAACCCATTTGGATTATCTACTTCGACTAGCTGCCTATTCATCCCGGTGTTCCTACTATGTGTGCGTCGGACATTCACATTATTTAGTCTGTGGACACGCTTTCACAGCCTGGGTCGGCCCAGGGCTTCTCACTTGAGTGTCAGACGTACGGCGGGGTCAGTAGAAATTTAATGAAGGAAAGTGACGAGTTGGACCACTCAAAGGGGATTGTGAACCATCAGGCAACCTGTCACCAGCATACACACAAGCTCGCTACACTCATCACGCCCACTACTAGTACAATGTAAGTGACATCCATCCCCCTGAAGTGCTCGGCGGCTGTGTTCCTTCTCTTCTGCCGTCCATGAGCTTGTGTACTTGGAGCACTTCTCGCCGTTCGCGGATCCGTTCCGGGGTGCGCTTTCCGCCACTTCTTAGGGCAAGGGCAAGGACAAGGAGAATAAATCGGATAGGAGACCGATCTGTGCGTGCGCCGCCTGCTCGTCCATCGCGTGTCTCCGCTCGGGAGACTGTATCACGGTGTAGACCCGCCTGTACATGCATCCTCCGGCGAGCCTGACGCTTTTCATTTCATTATTTTTCAGTCCTGTTATTATGTTATAATTAGGATCTGCTATCCCAGAACATTATATACCCTCCAGAAAGATATCCTATGTTTTCAAGGTAAGTATCCAATCTTTGGTTGAGGGACGTCAATTAAAATTCTTTGAAATTAATGTTTTAAAGTACAACGAACGTTTTTTGAGATGTTTGAAGCTATATTTACGGGATTATATTCGTGATACACCTCTTATTCTGCTAGATACCCCTTCCCGACACGGCGTACCGACGTCCGGCAATCAGGTATTTTTGCATTGTAGGTATGTTATTTATGTTGCTCTTCATGTTCATTTTTTGACCTCGACTTGGTAGCTGTTCCGCGTCCTATTCAAACTAACGCGAATCACCAAAGTGATCGAACGCCGGGCTCGCTTATCGCGTCTGTGGTCCGTACAGGTGCTGGCCCTGAGCAACATATCGATTTCCTGCAAACTGTGCATCATCACATCGACTCTCGTTCTATCAAATGTCGTATTCACTCAATTGACCAGACAAGGACATTGGGACGTGCTGTGGAGGCTGATGGATTGTGGACACCGTACCGACTTGGTGCAAACCGATCGTTTTAACGACCTGGAGGAAACGCTTTAAATCAAGGCCACAAGAACAAAGGCGTAAAAAAGAATGCTATCCCACATTCAGACTTGCTGATACAATCGTTGTGGAGAAATATGTCGACATCGTAACCAAAGGATTGAGTGGAGTAGTTCAACAAGTACACTGTGCTCGCATTTCCGTACGACTCTTCAGGACGCAGTCGACTCTCAAAGCTGCGCTCAACACTATTCGATTCGAAAGAAAAGAGTGTCCGAAAAAGCCGTCGAACGTCGCAGATCTCTTTCATAACAGCCTATAGAAGGAAAGATGGGATATTAGTTCCATTGCAAACCCTTCCCAGATGAAGATGAGATGAAGCTGCAGTTTGACTGTCGAGAGAAAAGGGAGAAATCCAGAGATTCTGATTTGTCTCGTTTACACATCTCGGTTGTAGTAAGCTCAAGGGGAAAAGCAGCATTCAAATATTTTCCGAGGCGAAGCTGCACATTGAACATTGTAGACAGGTAAGTCGTCTTTTTGGGGAACTCATTGGGGGGATATCACGTAGCATAAAAGCGACGGTGTATCATACGGTCCGGTTATTTCTGTAGGTTCTCGGAGTTTTCCAAGAATTGCAGCTGGACAGAAGTGATGTCACTGCGAAAGTTATATTTTTCTACAAAATTAGCGAAACAATGATTCGTCTGGTGATAAAGCGGCTGCCGCTCTGTGATCTATATCTAAAGGTTTGTAAGAAACTCGGGGACAGGATATGGAGGTGAGTAACACATTACAGTTACTGGCTTACTGGTAACACAATACTTCCATCGCCGTCGGACGCTCGTAATCCTAGTTACATGCAATATAATCTAGAAGCATTGAAGACAGTCTATTAGTAAGTCAAGCTATAACTTACACACATACTTGCAAGAAAGATAGAGATTGAATGAAGATGTCGATTAATTTGTTGTTTTGAAATTTGGATGAGTGCGCGCCGCGCAGGCTGCACCAACACCAACCCCTGCTTCATCATGCACGTTTTAAACCGACACTGCGCGGTATGCTCATAATGAACGCACAACCCTTACCGGCGACTGAGTACACCGGTGTACCCGGTCTAAGTATTCCCGATTTACGAAACAAATCACTATGTACGTAATAGCCAAACAGGGAAACAGCCAATTGGAGAAATGACCGAGCGATCGAGAAGTTAAATTGCCGAGTCTTCGACGAACCATTCCGTGCGTCCACAGTTTCTGGCGTCCACGACCGCGACCACGTCTACGTTAAAACAACCACATCTGTGTTCGGAGCCTTGTGTATTTGAACAGTAATCGTAACACACTATGCCTGTTCAATTGGAAACTGGAAAATCCGAGTCATATCGTCCATCGTCTGCCTCCACATCCACATCCATCTCCCCACTCGCCACATCCCCCTTACCAGCTCTCTATCAGACCAAGATGACGACGACAAAGCATACTACGCATCCCTCCCGATTAACACCGCGCAGAACGTGACGCCTGCCTCTCCAGTGGATGCCCAGCCGACGATAGGCCTGATCGGAATGGGTGCGATGGGGCGGATGTACGCGAGGCATCTGGGGATGCGGGGTGGTCGAAGTGAGTTCGTGATTTCTTTTCTTCTGGGTCTTGGATGGATGGTGTTGGGTGGTGGGTTGCTTGGGGCATGGAGGACATCCGCGTTCACTTCGCTTGTCTTTCGGAGTTGCGTGCGCGGGTCGGGTCAGTGGCTGGCTGGCTGGCTGGCTGGCTGGCTGGCTGGCTATGCTGGCGACGATGCGGGTTTCATGACGGTCATGCTGACCGGATCTCGGACTGGTCTTATTGCTAGGATTAACGTGTGTGATATCCCGGAAAAATACGAGCAGCTTAAGGCGGATTATGCAGGTGCGTTCCACGACTCACAGCCTTCTTGCGCACTGTATTTTGTTCCGCCATTCTATCGACTAATGCTGGACTCTTGTTCTAGGCAACCCGAATATCCACGCTATGCGAGACGGACACGCCGTAGCTCGTTCATCTGACTTTATTGTGTACTCTGTCGAGGCGGAGTTTATCGACAAGGTCGTTGCTCAATACGGACCATGTATGTCGTGTTCTTTATATTTCAAATTTCGACTACTTACAAGAGCATCTACGCGCAGCGACCAAGGTGAATGCCATTGTCGCCGGGCAAACGTCGGTCAAGGCGCCAGAGAAGCAGGCATTCGAGAAGCACCTGCCGAGGGACGTGCATATCGTGTCGTGTCATTCGTTGCATGGGCCGACCGTCAGCCCACTGGGCCAGCCTCTAGTGAGTTTATGTGCGCAATCGTGATCATGATCCGTCCTGTTCCAGCGTGCCTTGCGTGCTGCTGTTCTTCTTTCATATCGCACCCTATGACGTCGTAACGCACGCGTACTAATCACAAAACCCCGCGCAGATCCTTATCCAACACCGCGGCTCGAACGCCGCGCTCTCCCTCGTCGAGAACATCCTGCGCCCGCTGCGCTCACGGCACGTCCATCTCTCCTATGACGAGCACGATCTCGTCACCGCGAACACCAAGCCGTGACGCACGCCGCGTTCCTGAGCATGGGCAGCGCATGGGCCGCAGCGAAATCCTACCCCTGGGAGCAGGGGCTCTACGTCGGCGGCATCGAGACCGCGAAAGTGAATCTGACACTCAGGATTTATGCGAACGCGTGGCATGTGTATGCGGGGCTCGCGATTCTGAACCCCGCGGCAAGAGTTCAGATTGAGCGGTATGCGACAAAGTGCCACGGAGCTGTTTAAGATGATGTTGGAGGGGGCAATGGCGGGGAGGAGGCCAAGCGGCGGTTCAGGGAACGGGTCGAGTGGGCTAGGGATATGGTGTTTGGTGGTGTAGTCAGGGACAGCTCAGAAGGAAGTGGCGGGAGGAGGAGACGCCCGATCTTGTTGAGCGAGGACGTGCTGGACCGGTTCAGCCTCGGCAAGACACCCGACGCTGCGCGACAAGACGGATTTGCCACCACCTTCTCCCGTAGACTCTTCCTCGCCCACGGAGTCGCAGCGCCCGCCGTCCAAATACCGCCCGAACTCGCACCTCTCGCTGCTCGCCATGGTCGACTGCTGGGCGCACCTCTACATCAACCCGTACACGCACCTCTCGCTCGCCGCGACGCCGCTCTTCCGGCTCTTCCTCGGCGTGGCGGAGCACCTCTTCCTCTCGCCCACGAACCTCCTCTCTGCGTCCATCCACTCCGCGCTGTATGACACGTGGCATCGCTCGGATGATTTGGAGTTCGTCTGCGCGGCGAGGGGGTGGAGCCAGTGTGTGAGCTTTGGCAGCTTTGAGGTGTATAGGAGGCGGTTTGAGGAGACGAGGGGCTTTTTTGAGGGGAGGTTTGAGGAGGTTGGGAGGGTGGGGGCGGAGATGATCAAAGCAGTTATGGAGAGTGAGATTAAGAGGGAGGAGGAGGAGGGGATTGCGTGAGGGAGAGGTGTGTTTATGTTTTCATTCATTGACGATGGACTTAACACAAACTTCAAGAATATCTAAAGCGGTACAATACTTAGAAACAGGGATCGTAGGCTATCACGCACATATAATTTGATGCATCTTTCTTCCGTTGAGGTGCCCACAACCGATGGTGACTGGCGTACCCAGAAGCCGTGTGCTCCCAACCGAGTAACATAAACTGATCCAGAGCTAGAACAGGAATTAATAGAATAGATGACAAGAGATATCACTAGAGCGCGCAATTTCGTCTTTGATGCCCTTTACACCAGACAGGATTTTGATGTACAGCTTCGACGGTGCGCTGGAGAGAAAATGCACGAGGAAAGGAATACTAGTTTTTCGCAGGATCCTCGAGCATGGGCTGACGGTTTCGATTGATTGACCAAAGAATAAATGGTGCGTTGAGATGAGATGAAAGGCTAGCCTGAAAGTTAGTTGATACTCATGTGCCACTCATGATCTATTGGCTTTTGTTTTTATTTGATGCGATGTAATTCTTTATATTATGCTGCTTCGTGCACTCTTTTTCTATTTCCTTTGTAAGCCTGGCGCCCCAGTCTTACCACAGCTCCTTTCCGTATTATCCTACATTTATGTACACGTGACTGCGATCCTCCTTCGACACCGACTTCTCTCTTACACATTATGCACCGTACACACCTGTAGCCCAGTCAGTCGCTCTATCGATATATCGCGGGCCTGTCATTCCCGCGTGACTCTCAGTGATCCTGGTGATGCCAGGCTTTCATCCTTTTCTATCTACCCCGGATTTCAGCTTAAAATTTTTACTTCAACTTCAATCTTCTGGCATGGTCCTCGCTCGATACATATGGTAGTAACAGAGCAAGCACCCCACGTGATCAAGTGAAAAATAAAGAAAGAGCTTCGGATGGTACTTCTGAATACCATTTCGGAGGCTTCAGATATTTTCCCGATGATAGAATGGAGAAAGTTGGTGTGTCATTGGAGGTTCTTGTCAAGTCCAAGTCGAACGAACGATGCTCGTCGTTGTTGTTGGATGTGACTATTCCCCTGACGGTGTTACGTGGGAATAGATTTTTCTCTTTCATCAGGAAATTAGAGAGAATCACATCAGACATTATGAACTCCAAAATCCCTTGTAGATGATCATCTGTGCCATAATCTGATCATCATATTATAGGCCAGCTCACAATGCAATTTATAGAAAGACATTGCTAGGTCCAAAAAATATTTGAAAAGTGATATTATGAGTTTGTCATAATATTATGAGTTATTAATAGAATATTTCAAAAGCAATATTGCGAGTTCATAATAGTCATGCAAGGACAACGCTGAGCATGGAGCCTACCTGACTTGACTTGAATCCAACCCCTGACGCTCAAGAACCCTTAAATCTCATAAACCCCCAGTTCCCCTCAAATCCCATAAACCCCCAGAACCCCCAATCTCAATAAGTCCCCCAGAGCCCAAGAACCCTCAGTTTCAATGAGTCCCCAGCGCCCAAGAACCCTCAGTTTCAATAAGTCCCCCAGAGCCCAAGAACCCTCAGTTTCAATAAGTCCCCGGTCCCACTGCCCTCAGAAGAGGACTGCCATTTTGGAATGAACAGCAACGGCACACACCGCCAAAACCCATACAAGCCCATTTCATTTACATTCAGTGTGAACACTACAGGGACATCAACTGAATATTGCATTTTGTTCAGTCGACAGGGTGAGCACATGATCAACCCCGTGAGCTGACAACTTCCATAATTGACCAATGTCATGTGCACTCCGTGACACCATCCAAAATAGGTAACTTTTTGGTAAAATTCATTTTATGTATAATTGCAGAGGGTCAATCGTATTATAATATAATTTTTGGTGAACCTGGTAGCCACTGCACAATCTAGTTACATTGTCCTTGCCATATTATATTTGCTTTACATTGCAGAAACATCATTGTACCCAATCTGTAAACCATCTAATCTCTTACATGGCCTTGCAATCTAGTTATAATGTGCTTATCATATTATATTTACTTTACATTACAAAAAGAATATTACATGTCACATATATATGGTTATGAGCTGATGTCTGTGTGTTATAATGTTGCGACAGGTTTGTGAACGTCATAATGCTAAATAGGATTTCTCTTGCTTTCCTGATGTTACGGTCTCTCCATCTCCTTGGTTCATACGGGCGAAGAAGTCGGGAAACAGTGGTCTCGTTGGCTACAGCATAACTTGTACAACACACCTTGTCTTCAGCTGGACTTGCCAAGTCCTTTTAACCTGTCCCTGTCTTCAATTGCACTGACCAATGGTAGTTTTATGGCGCATAGCTAATATAGCGGCGAGGATAAACCACGGAGAGTTCAAATGTTGATTAAAACCTCCTGAGGGAAAGTTCGAAGAATGAAACGACGAATTTACTCTTACTTACCTCTCATCCCCAACCAATCAAATCAACGCTGATCACATTAATCACGCCCGATCATGCTCCACCACCGACAGCACCGAATTCACCCCCGCGCACCTCCCAGCGATATTTATACGCATGTCCAGCGACGCCTCTCTATCCGCACGAAAAGCCTTCTCCTCTCTCCTCACGGAACCGCTCTTTGGACCCGAAGCCGCCGCAGTGCACCCGCCGAGGCTGGAGGTCAATGTATTAACGCGGAAAGGCTGCTTCTGCTTCTGCTTCTGCCTCTTGTCTTTCTTCTCCTCCTTCTCCTCCTGCTCCTGCGGTTCCTGAGTCCAAATCAACCCCAATAGGCATCAGAATTAGTAACCTGACTCCCAATCCCAATCCCTATCTCAATCCCAATCTCAATCCCAACTCACCTCCACCTCCATAACACCCCACCTCTTCTCTTTCACCTCCTCCCTGCCGTCTTCAAACCGCGTCTCCTCACAGGCACACTCTCGCCGCACTAGATTCTGCACTATATGACGTACTTTGGTGTAGATTTATTTGATGCAGGGGAAGGGGAAGGGGAAAGGAAGAGGAATCGGGCACAACCTCTACGCGCGCGAGTGCGCGTTAGATTTCTCCACGTTCACGGATGAGGAGGAGGACATGTGCATGGACAAGGGCGAGGAGACTAAGAAAGACGACAAGAGATCGAGCTGCCCCTGCGCCGCCTGCTCGCCCATCGCGTGTCCGCCCTCGGAGTGGTTGTATCACGGCGTCGACGTGCCTGCGTTTTCCGGTGAACATGAACCATGTTCAGAATACAAAAACACTGGAAGCGAAAGCAGAAGGAAAAGAACAAGCAAAATACCGCCTGCTATACACGCGCGCGCATATGCACCGCCTCTTGCACACGCACGAGATGTCCGCGCATGCGTTGTTTGGTGCTGCATGATCTCGCGGTGCTGGATACCTTCTTCTCAGGGGTTCGGGGTGTAATTGCGTCGTCATCTTTATCTTCTTCTGGTTCCTCGCTCCCTTTAACTTCAGCATCTCCTTCAACTTCAACATCGGCGTCATCGTCCCGTTCAACAACATCATCTCCTCCAACAACGACTTCGACTTCGACAACGACGCCGACGCAAACCCCAACACTATAAGAGCAGAAGTCCACCGCTTCACCGCAACGTACTCCTCCTAAATGCGCGTATTCGAAGACACGGAGCGGAGTGAAGGGTGGTGGATCTCGCGGGTCGGATATTTCCCTCGTCATACCGAAAAAGTGGTTGGGATTCAGAGTATTACGACCGCATAAGTTGTTGCCAGTCGTTTTAGCCTTAAAAGGCTGGTATATTCCAGTGAAGACTCAGCTTCTACATACTTTTCTATAAGATATTCATCTCTTCTGTAATGACCGATCTCTTGTCTCTCATCTCTCTGTGTAACGCAATCTTTCTTTGGAAATTCTCCATATAATTAACTCCATTTGCCTCTGTCAGAAAACTGGATTTGAAAGCATGCACGAAAGGTGCGGTGCTTCCTCATTATTATCCTTCTCATCATACAAATAAAGAACTCGTGGTCGATTCGCTCGGCACGCTCCTGGAATTATGTCCAGAATTCTTGGACCCCGACGGTCCGCCTGGATACTGCCAGCGTCGGCAACGTGAACACTTGGGTAAATTCTGCCTTCCGATGACGAATAATTAAGTGATCTGTACCAACGTGGCAGAAAAGTCTCGCGAGCATTGAATACTCGTATAGGCCAGAATCCAGTCAAAGTGTTCTGTTTTAGCCACTACCTCTTAGTCAATAATCTAAGCGCCGAAATCGTTTAAAGCAGGAGGAACTAGAGGGCAATACATTTGTCTGGTCAGATTATGAAATGGAAGCCGGAGAATTGAGGGAAAAAGAGAAGAACAGCACCTGGTACATCGACATGAGGCTTGAATCGGGAGGAACTCAATGTGGTTATGCCTGCGATGGGAAAAAGCGGCTCATCGTCCATGTCCAATGCCAAAATTAACTAGAAGACGACCTTTATAGCTAACATCGTGTTCAGAAGCCCATCAACTTTCTCACGGTCAATCGATATGCGGAGATAAAAGCCGAGAGAAGCAAAAATCACATATCTCAATCTCCCACTACATTGTCCTCGTCGGTACCCTCGACGTGCTCGTCCATGATTCCTAAAATACTTATTGCCACCGTTATCATACTCTTATATGCCACCAGCAACCTACATCACAGATGATTTTTATGTTGGATATTTGAATGAATTGTGCCTAGAAAGGTGAATATCAGTTTGTTTCAAGTCGCCAAGTGATAAATACTTACTTGTAAAATTTGGCATTATTGATGCCAGCGCCGACTTTGAAGGCAGATTGTTGGCATATCTTGTCTCTCATAGGCGAAGGTGGTGAGGCCGAGGGGGCTATGCAATGGAAGTTTAACCCGTCAGTAGAGGGCGGAAGGGCTTTGACAGCCTGTCCCTGCATCATCACAGGGATTCTGGTCTTTTGACTCGCTCGTGCCTTGGGGGCCTTTGAGATATGCTCTAGGCCCAGAACGCGGTGTTTCGGTCCAGCACGTCGACCATGTTTCTTGCCCTTCTGCGCCGCAGTTGGACTTTTGATCCTACGCATAAACGACACCCGTTATTACCTTACCGTCGAGAGGATAGATGAACGGCTTGCATACCCCTTGTGCCATCTCTTTGAGCTCCAATGCTCGTATCTCCCTCCCCACTAGTTTGAGAAAATGCCACTCGTTACCATCTATCAGTCGAGAGGCGGGAAAAATTCATACCTTCCATCACTGTTCAGAACGCTATACACTAGCTCAACGGGTCCGCCGGTCCCGGAGCGTACAGTGGCGCAGTATCCTGTGTTGTTGGATATATAGTTGTAATTTTTTCCGCCTCTCCGCCGGAGGGGAAACTTGTGGTTATCGTTTGGTCGTCTGGAGGAATTTCATCGGCCTCCCTAGGTACTGGCATAATCCCATTTCTATCAACATTTGTTGGAACTTTGTAGAGGCCCGCATGCTTCAGCTCCTCGATGGTACTTTCTGGAATGACAATGACGAGTGGTGGTGCCAGTGGCGTGGACCTATAGTTGGATTAGTAAAGCTGAACTCAAGTGTGTACTCAATTTAGAAGGCCAATCTTACTGTGTGTACGTCGGCACCAATGATGCGACCTGACGGTTTAAATTCTCATACAGAGATGGAGACGATGCATATAGGGATGCATCTGATATCCAAAGCGAGATAGTAAAGTAGTGTTAATAGATGTGATATGGCTTGAGGTCATGCATCAGAACATGAGAGACGTACCAGGCTTTGCAGGAATGGTCAGGTTTCGAGTACCGGGATATTCTGAGGCGACGTCTGTGCCGGAATCTATGGAAAAAGTGGGAGAGGAGGAATATGATGCTGAACTGCTCAGCAAAGGTGTTGACGCCGACGAGCTCCAACTGAAGTATTGGAGGGGAATGGTCGTCCCATCAGATAAAAGTGTGGGCGCGGACAAAAAGCCATTGCAGTCCCACAATAGTAGAGGCGACTCAAAGGCGGACAACAGGGCTAAATAATCAAGATGGGGCCGATCAGTAAACGGGCGCGTGCATTCCCCCTCATACAAGCTCACAAGTGACAATGTCGGTGGGAGCCTCATCCCGGGCTTGCTCTCTAGCGCAAGCCATGTAGTTGTGTTGGCTAGTAAAGATTGACATATTGGTTGGGTTGTGGCAGTATGGGGAAGAAAGCTGTTTAGGTGGGGAAAAGATGATAATGCCAGTCTTTTATGAAAAACAACGAACATGGGGCCTTATCCACGCGTTCTGATTCCCAGGCTATTTGGCCCTTTCCGTGTAATTAGATTCTGACTCGACTTCGCAGCGTGTATCAAAAGATGAACAATGTTGATCTATTCCCAGGCTAGTTTATGCTCCCACTCGTACACACAACAGATGCAGGGTCTAACTATTATGGGCGATACATTACCCTCCCTGCCCGCAATGTAGTCATATTACTCCCATGCCCTTCAAATTTATTGCTCTGCATACGAGGCCTCGATCCCCTAAGCTTTCTCAACCACAGGGGAACACCTTCAACCGACTTAGGCGAATAGATATCCTCGACGGACTCATTTAAACCTTCTTATGCCTGTGAAAATTCAAACGCGATAATCACAAACATCTGATGCGATTTCCGGTTCTTCTTGCTCCATAACACCCATTTGGATTATCTGCTTCGACTAGCTGCCTATTCTTCCCGGTGTTCCTACTATGTGTGCGTCGGACATTCAATATTACTTATTCTGTGGACATGATTTCACAGCCTGGTTCAACCCAGGGACTCTCACGTGGGTGTCAGACGTATGGCGGGGTCAGTAGAATGAAGAAAAGTGGTGAGTTGGAGCACTCAAAGGGGATTTATTTGCTCGTACTTCAACCTGTTCTTTGCTTGTCCAACATCCCTTGGTGCTAGTCAGCAGCTGCTGCAGGCCTGGTTCTTCCCATTCTGCCGCTGCCTTTTCATCCCACCCATCCTGCCGCTGTTCGATACGAAGCAGGGCACCTGCATCAGGAAAGCAAGAGAAATCCTATTTAGCATTATGACGTTCACAAACCTGTCGCAACATTATAACACACAGACATCAGCTCATAACCATATATATGTGACATGTAATATTCTTTTGTAATGTAAAGTAAATATAATATGATAAGCACATTATAACTAGATTGCAAGGCCATGTAAGAGATTAGATGGTTTACAGATTGGGTACAATGATGTTTCTGCAATGTAAAGCAAATATAATATGGCAAGGACAATGTAACTAGATTGTGCAGTGGCTACCAGGTTCACCAAAAATTATATTATAATACGATTGACCCTCTGCAATTATACATAAAATGAATTTTACCAAAAAGTTACCTATTTTGGATGGTGTCACGGAGTGCACATGACATTGGTCAATTATGGAAGTTGTCAGCTCACGGGGTTGATCATGTGCTCACCCTGTCGACTGAACAAAATGCAATATTCAGTTGATGTCCCTGTAGTGTTCACACTGAATGTAAATGAAATGGGCTTGTATGGGTTTTGGCGGTGTGTGCCGTTGCTGTTCATTCCAAAATGGCAGTCCTCTTCTGAGGGCAGTGGGACCGGGGACTTATTGAAACTGAGGGTTCTTGGGCTCTGGGGGACTTATTGAAACTGAGGGTTCTTGGGGCGCTGGGGGACTCATTGAAACTGAGGGTTCTTGGGCTCTGGGGGACTTATTGAGATTGGGGGTTCTGGGGGTTTATGGGATTTGAGGGAACTGGGGGTTTATGAGATTTAAGGGTTCTTGAGCGTCAGGGGTTGGATTCAAGTCAAGTCAGGTAGGCTCCATGCTCAGCGTTGTCCTTGCATGACTATTATGAACTCGCAATATTGCTTTTGAAATATTCTATTAATAACTCATAATATTATGACAAACTCATAATATCACTTTTCAAATATTTTTGGACCTAGCAATGTCTTTCTATAAATTGCATTGTGAGCTGGCCTATAATATGATGATCAGATTATGGCACAGATGATCATCTACAAGGGATTTTGGAGTTCATAATGTCTGATGTGATTCTCTCTAATTTCCTGATGTGGGGTATCGAAACGGACGTCACTGAGATTTTTTCTGATCACCACAGCAGCTTCTATGTTGCAGTGTGTTGTCAGTATTCGCAAGGACGATTATTAAACCCCGACACGCTCCCTTCCTCCCTTCCCCTTTCCAGGTGATTTACACCCATTATTTACCTCATGACACAGCAGCAGTTGACGCCGTCAGTGCACATCCAGCCACAATCCATAATACCAATCCACAATACGATATGTAGCAGCTTCATGTGTTGCCGGCGTTCCACCGGTACACACCGTTTTGCCCTCATCTGCCAGATGATGCTTTACAGCGGCGGTGTGTACCCCCATAGACCCAGTGGCGTCGCTAAACAAAGTAAATGGTGCGACATAGAGAGATGGTTACATTTTTGTGCTTGTCTAACTCGCTCGCTCGTATGTAGGCAACGTTGTCATAATCATCAAGATCGATTATTGTGGCTGGTAACTTTGTCATTCTGTCGGCAGGGTTATGATAAATGAATAGACGAAGCGAGGTCAGTGATCGTAGAGCATCCCACCGCACATCTACGCATTCTGGATCCCCATGATCACCTTCCAAGTCTTGCTTTGTATCGTGGCCATCATACCGGCTGTAAATTCGTTTCAAAGCAGACGGCTCGATTATGAAATTCTAAAGCGGACGTGGGCTATATAATATTCTTCTCGGGGACGGTGCATCGAGCCTTGTAATTAAAAGGTAAGTTGTAAGGTAGTAGATGGGGGTTGGAGAGGTCCGCGACATTGTGGCCGCTGTCATCTCCCTGAGGGCGTAAAGGACCGATGGCTATGCTGAGGGTGACCCCTCTTCGCATCACCATGGTACTCTACTGTACGTATATGCTTGTAAATAAGATAAGAATTATGCGAAATAAAGGTGATGGGTAGGTGGGATTTTTAGAGAAAATCAGTAGGTAATGAATGGGTGAAGTGAATTGTGTCGAGTGCCTACGCAGTCGGTCGTGGTACTACTTAGAGTAAATAAGGTAAAAGGTTGGGGAAGTAATATACGTGACGACGTCTCCTTCTCACTAAGACGCACGTATTCGCTGGCGGGTATTACTTTCAGATCTGTGATTCGACAATTTTGTTCGCTATGTGAGTCTTGCCCTCCGTGTTCTATCCTCACGCGATCGCAATGCCAACCTTTGTACTCTCTTTAGCATTGCTGTCACCTGTATAAGCTTGATCACGGTGATGGAACTGGAAGTAGGCCACTCATGTCCTTCATTTTAATGCATTCGGAGACAACTCGTGCGATGTAAAACTGTATCATTGAAATGTTCATTGGTTTCTCCGTCGCCATACAGTGCTCTCTGTAGTCGAATCATCTTTAACCTTCGTGAAACTGATCAGCCAGTGATCAGCGACGATGGTACACAGAGAACTCCGAAGATTACTGATGAAGGGCCCATTCATGATAAGGTATATATGTATGTAACACTATTCGGAGAAACTGATATTTATGCCTTGTTGACGTTGAAGACAGTCTTTTTTGTTTTCACACCACTAAAAATCTATGCATTCGGGAGCTAAAGCTCATGAGATCTTGAGAGTCGAGCTCGAGAACAAAATGACGGGACCGGTGGAGGTCTGGTAGACCCGGGCGGGAAACGTGACGCAGAAGGTTGGGTGGGTTGGGATCAAGTGAGCCGGAGGATGATGGATAGTAGATCGAGGCATCACGGAACTAGAATAGATCACAGAAACCGACATGTAGTGCAAGTTGTAGATATCTTCGATACATAGTAAGCTTCGCGGGATATTATACATCATCAGGAGGACAGGCTGATGCGAATTTGACATGTCTTCGGCCTGAACGGGCTCTGTGGCGTGATCGCATCCCCTCGAACAAATGATACTTCAGCCGTGTTAGACTACTGACAATACTTACAAAGCAAGTCCGCAGCATGTGTCTTCGATATGCAGTCTTCCCTATTCATTCGTGTGTAGACGAACTTTCACGCTCTATTTATAGATTATGTGCATTAAACGCAGCATATCGATCCTTTTTCAAGGGTACACTGAGCTTGAAGAAGGTTACTTTGTCTCGTTTTCAGATATGCTCATAGAACTGCATGCTGCTCAGCATTACGTCAATTGTAGTACTTCGCATCAAACACCCTCGTAATCGGGTTATCTACCAGTGAACATCTTTCAACAATCAATCAACTGTCCCTCGTGATTTGTGCTATACTTATATTAAGTCATACGACTGCTTCATCAGTTTGAGCCATCTACATCGATCCATATCATGGGATTGCTCCGACCTATATAGTTGGTGTACGTTGGGCGGCTCCTATGAGTACTCTGAGGGACACACTCAATACGCCCCCTTCCCCAGTTCATCTAACACACACGAGCAAGCATCGTAGACTCGCAAGTAGAGATGTCCGTCTTCAATCCTCTTTTGAACATCCTGATAGAAGGTCTTCGGGAGATTCAACTCATACGATACACTCGTGGTGTGTACACTTACTCGTTTAATAAGGTCAACCTTGTTTAAGCATGTCCATTTCCATGTCATCTTTAGCGGCTGCTGCCACCTGTGTACTTTTTGACTACAGTAAGGAAATTATTTTCAATTTACATTGGTTGCTTATAGCACGCCTTTGCAGTAATTACATTCGATCGCCAGGTCAGTCACTTTCCTCAGAGAAAAGATCAACTCGATCAGCGCTGATGCGAAGGGATGCCCTGAATTTCCCTAGGTCAATCTCATCTGGGTGAGATCATTCTCTTAATCTCTCCAATGTGATCATTGAAACTGATCTCCCGTAAAGAAAAGACAGTGGTCTTGGATAAAGGTCCTATTCTTTGTGGTAAGCCCTTTCAGATAATATGGCTCACTCGGGCTCTGACCATTTTTCCTGGGTGAAGAATCGTTACTACGTTCTGGCCACCGCTATGTGAGTCGCTCAGGTGCCTACAAACGTGAAGGGTTAAGACTCAAATATTTAGTTTCGATATATATGGTGAATCTTGTCTTGGGTATACCTCCAAAGGTGACAAGGCTGATGGTTGCATAACATGTAGCTCACTTCCCGCCGGTCTGACCAATTCAGTATGTCATTGCTATCATCTCAAATGTAGTTCGTTTACTGAAAGTGCAGTAGTTGTAAGTAGTAGTCTGCCACGACACCCAGTCATATCTGAGTAATGTCTCATTCATTAATCTTTACCAGCTGTAAGCACTATGTCGCTCGAGTGTAGAACATTCGGCAGCAACTAACTCGCATGAAGGTCTGGGCGCCGCCTTCCAATGGGAAGGGATAACGGGTCTAGTAGGCTGCATAGTGGCGGACGGTACGCTGTTGACCCCTTTCTCGTAGTCTATCGGTATTGAAGTATGTATACCGCGCCCTATTAGTGACCCTTCAAGTGCGGATATATGCCCTATACTCAGGGAGCAAAAGAATCCTCGCTTTGATGCTAACCACGTGACGTGTTATGTGTGACGGCCTCAGGGTGGGTCGTGGGTACCGCGTTAGCCAATGGAGAAGGTTGGTATTTCTCCTATATTCCCTGGCCTGCCGCTTATGAGCTGAAATTCGCCCATAGCTTTCGTAGTCCCAATACCGACCGGGGTGCGGTCTGCGATCTGAGATTCATCCCACTGCATATCTACGCATTCTGGATCCCCATGATCACCTTCCAAATCCTGCTCTGCATCCTGGCTGTCATACCAGCTGTAAATTCATTCAAGGTAGACGGCTCGATTATGAAATTCTACAGCGGACGTGGGCTGTATAATATCCTAATTCGTGACTCGACAATTTACTTCGCCATGTGAGTCTTTTCTTGCCCTCCGTGTCCTGGCCTCACGCAATCAACATGCTGACCTTTGTATTCGCTTTAGTATCGCTGTCACCTATATTAGCTGCCTCACAGTGTGGGTGATAGAGCAAAAGTAGGTCACTCCGGTCCTTCATGCAATACATTCAGAGAGACAATGCATCTGATGCGATCCTGCATTTAAAATAGAACGGTTTAATTGAAACGCCCCATCGGTTTTTCCGTCGCCATACAATGCTCCCTCTGCAGTAGAATCATCTTGAACCTCCGTGAAGCTGATCAGCTGGTGGTCAGCGACAATGGTACCCAGAAGAACGCTATGGTGTACGGATCCGGAGATTACTGAACTTTCACGTTGCATATATATGCACGTATTAGTATGACATTCATGCCTTGTTGACGCTTGAAGCATCACCGGAGTCCAGACAGGTATTACAATGAGCGGTACAATGGGAATAATGAAGGATTTGAAGGGCGCCGTTTCGACCTTCATTAGACGTTAATGACACGGGCTTTATGCGCGCAGATGAATCCCCAATCTTTGGTGATTAAAGAGAAAATTCCCAGACGGGTCAGATCTTCAGATCCAGACATGCAATCAGACGCCCAGATGGCTCCAAGGGAGTCACCAACACTTGATACCCACAGCATTAAGGCACGCGATGTATGCAAAACACGCACGTAGTGCACCCATAAAGATTGAAAAGGAAAAAAAAAAAGAGAATAATCATTTCAGAGGTAGATGAGGTCAATGTACCGTAACTAATAGCGGAACGGTAAGGATGCGCACATAAGCATACGCCATCCAGGAGCACGAAAAAGTCAGACTAGGCAGACGAAAAGTCTCTGAACAGAATAAGAGAAAAGATAGAAATTGAGTGGCAAGTGGGGAACGGAAATGGGCGGTGGTTTAGGAACCGCCTCATGCACTATCCCCACCTCCGTGGTCGACGTTGAAATATGTACATATAACATATAAAAACAAAAGAAGAAAGTCAGGAAGAAAAAGACAAGAAAGTAAAATGGGGGTTAAAAAAGGTTCGCACGAGATGAGCAAAGAAAAAGTCAAGAAAGAAGAAAAAGTGGAATCAAGAATATTCTTTTTGTTTCCACAACGCTGAGTGCCTCTGTCCATTAGTACTGAGTGAGCTTGAGACTCTAGCTCAAGGGACAAAAGTCCAGGGACTGGCTGGGGGTAGGTATGCCAGGCGGCGAGGGCGAAGCGGTAGGAGAGAAATGGTGGGTTGATGGAGGGGTATGATAAACGGTGAACTATGATAGGGAAGAATGTCGATAAAGAGCGGAAGGGATCCATCCGGGCGGAGGACGGCAGATAGTGGGCTGCGTGAAGGAAAGGAAAGGGATAGAGGAAGTGGAAGAGGGAAAAGAGATTCTCTTTCTTTCACAACAATAAAATAAGCTTATAATGAAATGGAACCAAACCAAATCGAATCGAGATGGAGGATGAGAGTGATTTTTCTTGTCGCCCCAAGCTAAAAATGACAACACAAAGGGGGATCATCCCTCTGTCCTCACCTCCCGCCCTCACTCGTTAGCAATCTTCAACACCCTCCGCCGGCCTCTTCTCTTCCTCCTCGTCCTCCTCAACCTCATCACTATACCGGCTCTCCGACTCACTATGGTTCCCCTGGCTCCTCCTGCTCCCGCTTCTCCTCGCTTAAGCCGCAGTGTTATTACTATGACCCCACCTATCACAGCACCAGCGCCAGAGGCAGCACCGACGCCAAACGGATTCGGCATCTTCGCATGCCCGCCCACGAGCCCCGCAGGCTCGTTGCTGCTCTCCGCTGCTCGCCGCTGCATCGTCCATGTCCTCATCGCCCATCGTGCCCGTCG